>CM031242.1:1034993601-1035051663 GCA_018340775.1 Taxus wallichiana var. yunnanensis
CTCCATCATCACATCCTATAAGTGATCTTGTCAAAATGATGATGGACAAGATGTATACATTAGAAGCATTTGTCTCTGGGCTCACGTAAATCTCTTACATTATGACGAGATTTTCAATGAGCCTATTCACTTTTCTTTTTGGTTTGTTTATACCCTATGCATTGGGAAATGCATAAATTCAATCGATTCGATAGAAAAGAAGACCTACAATTTTTAAGATCTTCCACCTTCGACAAGAATCGACATCGGTCCAAATACCATCATTTGTAACCCTCCAACACCCAGACGTTGGTTACCTAACCAGGTCTTCAGAGTCTCGTGTTTCATTTTCTATCAAATAATGACCGAATTCCACTTTCCAAATCCATTATGTCCCATATTTCTATATTTTTGTATCATCAACAAAGATCGATCACCGGTTTCTACTATCGAAGCACATGGTTTTGAATCGTAGACAAGCTAATGTTTCTAGTATTTCACGTTAAACCGCTAACCACTTCCACGTATCCCATCACCACCTTTCATTTGATCACCCATGGACCCCAACCATCTTATCACCATCAGTTGCACATTTCATGACAAGGATTTCACCATAAAGACTCCTTTGATCAAAACCCCATCACCTTACAACATTACCTAGCTCACTCATCTACTCCGAGACTCTAAAGGATAATTGATCTACGTACATACGCCCGTATCCATTTCTCGCTTTCTCGGCACCCACCTCTACATTTGCTACTACTAGTACATAATTACCCTCTCCTATATCATCTCATGTGGTTTCTCAAATCGACCCTACATTATTGGTATCTATCGCACTCACGCATGACTACCATTCCCTCAACATTCATCGCTTTCTACGACATCCACCATGTCCTCATCTACTAACCTTAGCGAAGTTCTACCTACGCCATCCACTACCTATATACCCATTTGCTTTCCCTAGTCACCCTAGTGTAGGTAGCCCATACTCTTTTAAAACCTAGTTATTTATATCCCGCAGCATTACTTTCCCCGATCACCACAAAATTCTTTAAGTCCACCTCACCTACCTACACCTATCACCAATATTTCCCTATTTCATCTACCGCTTTTATCTAGGTACTTTCCTCCACATCTATTCTATCGTATATTCCTTCATCACAATTGCATGCACTCAACACCACCACATACCGGAGTGTCGCCAACATCATACCCATATTATCTACCCTTACACTGTAGCAGGTGCTTCACGCTATCACAACCTACAAGTGATCTTATCAAAATGATGATGGACAAGATGCAAACATTAAGCATATTTCTCCGCTCACGAATTTCTTCTCGATATATGGTGAGATTTGAATGAGCCTATTCAATTTTAATTTTCAGCTTCATTTGCACCCTACACATTGGGAAATGCCAAAATTCAACCGATTTGATAGAAAAGAAGACCCACAACAACATTTGCAGTCTTTTAAACATGTGTGTTATCTCATCGCTCACGATGACGCTTTACTCTTGTGAACATTCCCAATGTCCTTGACTAGGCTCGCTTTAGATTGGTATAGTGCTCTACCTAGGCACTCCATCTTTTCATTTAATTAGGTAGCTCAGGATTTTCTAGACCACTTTTATATCAAATTTGTCAAGAAGGTCACAATGACTGACATGTACACGACACATTAACATTTAGGACGAGTGTATCAAAATTTTGTCGCTCGCATTGCACGACTTGATTAACCAACTCACATTCCTACTGCCTCAAACCAATTTAATAGATTTTTTCACCCGAGCTTATGCTAGACACATCTCACCAACTCTCCAAGTCTAAAATTTCTGCACATTCAATGAGGGATTCAAAATGGCCCGAAAGCTTGAAATCTACACTATCGAGGAGAAGAGGTCCGCAATTACAGAATAAACACGCTCCTTTCAAAACCAGTGATTCCTCCTCTTCGTCCAAACTGCAAAATAATTATCCCAAAGCAAAAGGATCTACTAACACAAAGGGTTTTAAAATCAGCCCATCTCATCCATCCAACCAATCAAACCCTTCTTCTAATATTTCTCTTGTTCGATTTTCCAATTTAAGAGGGAACAACGAAATATACTCCCATCTGAGAACCTTACTCCTCAATTTTGGAAAAGATTTTAAACTCTGAGCCATACTCTTCCACCCGTCACAAACCACATACTAGTTTTGACTCCTTCCCATCCCATGCCTGCATGGTACAAGGAGAACAATTATTGCAATTATCACCATGTTAGAGGTCATAGTGATGCTAATTACAAAATTTTCAAAAACATCGTTTCAAGAAAGGTTAGATAATGGATATCTCGCCTCGCATAACCCTGTAATGAATCGAAGCACAACCAAAACCTTCACATCTTAAAGAAACTATTTGTGAATCATACCCCATCATCTAACCAAGTAGGCGAAACCTCAAACAATGATAAAATGTTCATGAGGTTCATGTCATTTTTGATATCATACTGGCCCCTTCCGCTCAATTTTCTTCTATCTCAAAGATTTCAAGAAATTTCGCACGATATTCTTCATCCATGTAAGGACATATTTCTTCCACTTATCTACCCATGAAGGATTCCACCTTATCCTTTCTCTACAAATAGAGGATTTGATCTCATCTACATGTATGCATCTACCCCACTCACCTCCCAACATGTCGAACAACCCGCATTACTCACTCTTCTACCCACAAGAGAACCCAACTTACCTTCCACTTCACCGAAGGACAATCCTATATAATTGACCTCGCTTTCTAAATCTACTCACAGAGGACCCTATCATGGATCTCTTCCGTTGGTGACAATTCCCACCAGATTTTAAAGACCCTATCGACCGTTATCATCTCTTTACCCACGTAATTTTAAGCAAACCATTTCCCCTGCCTCATAGATATTCTTTACAGGATCACTACAAAATCAACATCATGCCCTCCACTTCAATGTCATTCTCATGTTTAAGCCGACGCTGATTATTTTGAAAATTCCATGCTTTGGGGATGCCTTTGAATCACCGTTTCAACTCAAATGCAAATGTTGTCTACCGACACTTCCACAATCTATCCAAAGGTGTTTAAGACAACCAAACCAACCATGCCTATCAGTAGTCACCTCTTATTCGTCACCCTCACCTACACCTAAGCCATTACCATCCACCAAACTTTCACCTATGCCTAAACCCCTACTTGCACCTATACCTTCCCCTACACCCAAATCCTTTACCACACCGGGAGCTGAAATCAAGCCTAATCCATCTCTATTTGTCAAACTAGATTTAGCCACATCCTTACAAGTTGTCGCTAAAACTATTCCCCCACATAATACGAAGATCCAACCTCTTAGTCTACATACATCAGCTTCAACCACTACCCCTATCACCTTCACCATTTCCATCTATCCTACATCCACACCTATCAACCTTGGCCAAGTGGTTTCGCACCAAGGTAGACCAAAAACACAACAACCCATATGTTCATCATGATCTTCTGCTCGTCTAAGTTACCTACACTACATATGCTTATGCCAATACCTACCACATTTCTACCTCCCATACCTACACCACTTCGTATCCAGATTATTACCCATACCATTCCCTTCTCTTTAGTTATTGCTTTCTATATTTCTTCCTACCACTGTCTTCACTACACTTCCATTATCAACTTTGTTAACCCATCCCCTTCCATCATCTACCTTCCCTTCTACATCACACACTTCTTCTATACCTTACCCAAGAAAGTGTAACCCAAAACCATACTATCTACCAAACAGGTAGTCAAACTTACCCAACCTCCAATTACACCTCTAGTCATGCCTCTTCCATAGAAGTCACCTAAACTTCCATCTAGACCCACACTCACATCACACTATGATCCCTTAGTAGGGTCTTACGCTAACGCCCCGCTAACATTATAGAACCTTCATCAGCACATCGCCACCCTCTCAAGCCTTCAGAACCCACTCAAACCTAAACTAGAATGGTTTGATGATTCTAAGATTTTCATCTATCATCGTGTGCCAAAACATGATGTTGAAAAATGTAAGACCTTAAGAATATTCTTCTTCAAATGTGTTCTCGTGGAAGATCTTTTGAAGAAGATGATCTTTTGGATGAGGACCCCATTCCACCTTCACATATCCCTACACAACCTCACCCCATACCTATTCAAGGACCCCCATCTTCACTTACTCGCAACCCTTTTTACCCTCCTCCAACATTTGAGATCAACATGGTCTACATTAGAGAACTAGCCAAAAATCCTCCAAATGCCAAAGGTGTCCTACTTCTTTCACAAGACTATGTGTTCTCTTCACCACTTTTTTCCCATCCCATTGCTACACCTTTCAGAAAACCTTCTTCATCTCCTCTTTTCCTCAGATTAACAAGATTCAAGTTACCACTGAGACACAAAAGGAAAAAGGAAAAGAGAAGACAGATAAACCATCCACTACACCTTTACCTAACATTCCGTCTACACCTGCACCCCAAAATCACCATCCGTGGACCGACATACCCCATTTCTAACGGAGTTGCTCACCGCACCATGATTAAACAACTTCAACAATCGCCCCTAAAAATGTCTCTATAAAACCTTATCCAAACCTCTGATTTTCATCATAAGGCCCTCATTGAGGTCTTGAAATCTATTGAGGTTCCACCTAATGACCCTACTCCTGTTGCCTCCATTATCACTCCTCATTATGTTTCCTATCTCACCACTTCACCCCCTTCCTCTACTCCTACTACCACTCATCAAGTAGCCCACTCGCATATTTTTTTCTGCATGATGATGAGATTTTACCTCTCTAATCGTAGTGATCTTGACCCCACCCTGTTTCATATCTGCTTATATTGAGAATACACGTGTCTCCATATGTTATGATCGGTGGGGATACTAGTATCAACATCATCTCCTCTCATACATTTTAACAAATGTGCATCCTTCCAATTACATGAATGATAACCTAGTTATGTGTTGCGTTATTATAACAATGTCATAACTTCCACACTCTAAAACTATCATTCTCCACATCAACTTGGGCCCCATACTATTCCCGAATTATTCTACATATGAGGGGAATTATTATATAACCTTCTACTGGGCTGAATTCCTACATTCGCACTCCATTGATTGTGTTCCTTCAACCTTACATCGATGCTTAAAATTTGAACATGAAGGACACAACTACACCATTCCTAAGAGATCCTTCACCCTTTAAAACATATAACATGCTCTCTACCGACCTAACGATGTTCTTATACCAGTTAAGGCATCTACCACCGTTGTCACTTCTTCTTCCGTCACTACCCCATTTCCCACCACTATCACTTCTTATTCAGCCTACCGCTTTATCTACCACTTCTATCGATACATCTCCCACAACCAACTCGTTATTCCCAATACTATTGTAGCTTCTACCATTGATCCATTAACCAACCCATCTACTTCACCAACGATTGTTGTTTCTTCTTTTCAAGATTTTAGTGATTCTTCCATTCCCGCTACCCAAATTCCAATTTTTGATCCCTTAGTAGGTGTTTTTAACGCCTCACTTTGGGGGAGTATTTTCTTTATATCGTCAAGACCTTCCTTACTCCTCAAGAATATGGAAGCCTCCATCAACACCCACATTACAACCAATAGGTAGCGATAGCTTTCCCTATGGTCTCGCCTCATCTTCGAACTAATTTGACGATGATGGGGGATTTAATACTTGCTCACACACCCTAACCACCTACTCAAACCCGCCCATTCTCATCTGATTTCCAATACCTCACCAATCGACATTTCACCCACACATTCCTCCATCATTATGCATGGAAAGGCTTTGGTTTTGGTCTCTACAAATAGGTTTGTCACATAGCCATCCCTCGTACCACTCGAAAACACAAGGATCGTCAGCCGTGTTCTTGGATTTTCTCGAGGAGCCTTCCTCTAAGAAAGCTCAGACGATCTCATAGAGGAAGATACACCTTCACCCTCCTTCACAAACATCACAACCTTCACCTACGAAGTCTATGGATCCAAAATCCATTCCTCCTAACTTTTTTTTTCCTAAACACCGCTTCCTCGGGACTCCATGACTTATCACCACGATGGTGAATCTCCCTCTTCTCTTCCCTTATTCCCGCCTAACATGATCGATGATGACATGCCTTCTATCAATGTCATTTAATGTCAGGGATGGTGATTCCTTTTCACCTATTTAGGTGTATAGGATTCCTACATTCACCGGCCGTGCTACCTTCAAACACAAACCATGTTGAATGAATCGAACCATAGAGATCAACATTCACACTAATGACGCCCTCGCATTTTAAAGATAGACCAATCTTAGATCCCACAGAGTAAGAATCTTTCAATTCTTTCCTCCGATAATATAGCAACGCTTTCTCTTGGTCTTATGCCGATATGCCTAGTATTGACCCAAATATCATGGTCCACAATATCGTAACTATCCTTGATGCTAAATCCATGAAAAAGTTGTGAAAAATGCATCCTCACATTTCCTTTATTTTGAAACAATAAATCTAATGCCTCCTCTTTGTTTCCTTCATTATACCCATTGATTATCCCCAATGGATATCTAACATCATTCTTGTCACCAAAGTGATAGTGGGGACTTCCCCATATGCATGGATTTCCACAACCTTAACCTAGCTTTCCTAAAGATGATTTTCCTCTACCTAGTATTGACCAACTAGTTGATCTCACCACCACCATGAGATGTTATCACTCATGGATGGTTTCTTGGGTCATAACCAAATATTACTCGCATCAAGATCAACACAAAACCACTTTCACCACCCTCAGCGGGGACCTTATGCTATCGTGATTATGCCTTTCGCCTTAAAAAGTCGTGCTACATACCAACGTGTTATGACCTATTTTTTCATGACATCATGCATAACATATTGGAATATTATGTTGACAATCTTCTTGCCAAATCCAAACAACGGGTGAACACCTCAGAAGTTCTTAAGGTTGTCTTTCGATCGCCTATCTAATATCATTGCGCTTCGCCTTCAACGAAAGAAGTGTATATTCATTTTTATCTCGGGTAAGCTCCTTGGTTTCATTGTTTCTTTGCATGGCATTAAAGTTGATCCCACAAAAATTAAGGCTATTCTCGAGATGCCTCCACCTACTAACCTTTGTCAACTTTGTAGTTTGCAAGGCAAGTTGCAATCTATTTGTTGCTTTATTTCCCAACTTTCACCACTGTCAACCTTTTCATCATCTTCTTGAAAAGGACATTTCCTTCAAATGGGATGATGAATGTCAAAAAGCCTTCGATGCCTTAAAACAATACCTCCTCCAACCACTTGTGTTCATTCCACCTAAAGACAACCAGCCATTTTACCTCTTCATTTCTGCCACTAACCATTCCTTAGGTGTCATGCTCACTCATCTCGACGAGCAACATAGGAAGAAAACGGTTTATTACACCATTTTTTTCCTATCCCTACTCTTCATCGCCACAAAACTTCGTCATTACCTACTCAACCATAAAACCTTTGTCATCACCAACACTGACCCCTTGCATTACATGTATGCTAAACCTTACCAATACCAACGTGTCGCACGTTGGCTCATGCTTCTTGCATACCTAGATCTCGAATTCATCCATCAATTTTTTTTCAAAGGAAAAACCATTGCTGACCAACTGGCAGATGCACCTCTTTCTGGAAACCAATCTTCTAACTTTGAATTTCCAGATGAATCCATTGCTACCCTCTCTTTGGATGATACCATTTACCAGATGACCCTATTCTTAGATGGTTCCAAATGTCAACGTGGGGGTGGTGCCGGGGTCATCCTCATTCCTCTTGAGGGTGAGCCTATGCCTTTATATTTCAAATTAGATTTTGAATGTACTCGAGTTAGGTCTTTAAACCGCCATAGCCTTAGATGTTAAATCCATTAATATTTTTGGCGATTCTCAACTGGTTGTGAACCAAGTCAATGGTCTATACCTGTGTCGTAATGAGATACTTCAAAATTATAAGCTCATCACGTTTAGATGCTCTTGATTAGCTTTGACCATTATGAACTTCAAATCACCCCGCGTTCCACTAGCAAATTTTTGGATACCATGGCCTGCCTTGCCTCTCAAATACCTGTTTTGTCTTCCGACTCAAAAATCTTTGTCATAGTACAAAGGTTGCAATCACCCTCTTATCTATTTCGTGATGTTAACTTCATAGGAAAAATTAAATATGACCCATGTGACCTTTGGTATAAGCAGTTTGTTGGCTACCTTTCCCTTTCAATTTTTCCTCTGGATCTTACTCGCAATGGACAACGAGCCTTCCTCAAAAGTGTCTCTCGCTATGTCATCATGGATGGTCTTTTATACAAACATGGATTTGATAGTATCCTCTTCTGATGTCTCACTAGTTCTGAAATCCCATACACCATTAAGGAAGTTCATGATGGGATTTGTGGCGGTCATTTTAGTGGCATCACCATCACTAAACACATCCTTCGCCTCGGATATTACAAGCCAACCCTAAATCAAGACTGTTGTGACTATGTAAAATGTTTTGTGAAATATCAACCAATGGATCATCACTGCAACCGAATATTACACTAAATGAGTGGAATTCATACCTCTCAATTCCACAAAAGCCAAGAAAATATGTGAATTAATGAACCATCACATCATTTTCTGCTTTGGTGTTCCTCACCGCATAATCACTGATAACAGAAAACAATTCAAAAATAAAACCCTACGGAAACTTTGTGACGCCTTTGGCATTCAACTTAGTTTTTCCTCACCTTATTATCCTCAAACAAATGGTGAATCCAATCAAATAAAAAAATCCTAAATAATTTTTTTATGAAATTGGTTGATGATACTGGTAAGGATTGGCACATGCACATTCCTTTCACCTTATGGGCCTATCACACTAGTATTCACACCTCAATCGCTGCCACACCTTTCTCTTTGGTTTATGGTACAAAGGTTTTCTTGCCTCTTGAAGTCTAAATTCCATCTCTTTGTATCTCACTCAAAGATATGCTCAACACTGATGACTTCTGCCAAGACTGTTTGGGCAACTTGAGTTATTAGATGAACACCATTTTAATGCTCTTGATCACCTTCAAAATTAACAAAAATGCATCAAACAGGCTTATGAAAAAGATGTACATGAATGAACCTTCAAGGTCGGTGACCTCATCTTGAAGGAAAATCAACATATAACAAAAGTGGAGAAAATTAAATGGGGAAAATTTTCTCCTAATTGGCTTGGACCCTATATTGTTACTCATGCCTATAGATCATGTGTTTATCGTTTATCTTCCCTCAAAGGTAAACTTGAACATGAACCCCTTAATGCCTTGCATCTTCGACCATTCTATTATTGAATCAAGTACTATATCACCATTTGTGTATTACAAACTCGTTCCTTGAGTACCCATTCCTTTCATCTACCTCTTTTAAGGACCAATGACTAAACAAGAATTGTGTGATTATTCGTCACCTTTCAACCTTATCTTAAATATGAGTACCATGAATCTACTCATGGCATGATTCTCATGGCTACTTTTCATTTCTCTTCAGGATGGAATCCCATGGTCGTTCATCAATTAAAACCTCTCTTGCATAGTTAACCTTTCGCGTGTTATGGTTGTGCCTTCATAAAAGAAGCCTATACTCCTCTATAGTCTTGTCCATGACCTAAAAGTTCAAAGAAATTCAAAATTAAGATATGGGATATTCAAACTCCACTCTTTCATTCAAACTTATGGTAACTAGATGAATCCCTCAAAAAGGACATCTACCTCTCTATCTCGCTCTATAAATAGACTTCTCCCTCGAGGAAAGCTATAAAATTTATCCCTATTGTACATAGTCTATAAAAAAAGAAGACTATTTCTATACAAAAAAATTAAACATTCTGAAGCTTCCTGCATCTATCAACTTCACGAAGACCTCACATAGACTTCGCATTGATCAATCTATTAAAAAGCAAAAGTAAAAAGAAAAATACACATTTTTGTCATGGAATTTCCTATTTTGGTTTTGAGTATCTTGCAGAAGAGGCATGCTGTCTCACAACAAGGTTACGCTAACTAACCCACTTCACCTCATCTTTTTTCTTTCTAATATCCTACCTACTCAAGGGACGTGTCATAGATGTGACATTTCATGATCATGTACCTTCCTTCACCCTTAGAACAATCAATCATGCACTGCCTTTCGGGGTTTAAGTTCATCAACATGTCCTCGGTATGCTCATTATGGTCCTTGCAACTTATGAAGCATTCCACCTCTTTTATCGTTTGCCTCTTTTCTTACTTATTGATTCTGCTACACAGGACTAGACTTTTGACACCTACATTCTGGGATTTCTTCCCCTTCAACCATGCCTAAATGACCTAGACTCCCCCATGCCTACACAACCTATACTCAACCATGTATATACCTAACTCCACCATGCCTATTCAACCTAGAATCAACCATGTCTAAACAACCTAAACTCAACCATGCCTAAATGACCTAGACTCAATCATGCCTCAAACCTACCGACCTATACATCTACCTCACCATATTCTTCCCTAGCTTATGGAAGAACTACATCGGCCTGAGGCCCCTTTTTATCTGGGCTATGTAGGCAGCACGCCGAGGGCATGGGGCCCTTGGAGGATTAGTTAGGCCACTTTTACACCTAACCATTTTATCCCCTTTACATTCACATTCTAACCTAGTTAGTTTACATTTACACAATAACTTGGAAATTAATATATTACGAATGACATATATCATTTCATCATACCTAAAATTTTATAACCTCAACCACATCATACTGGAACCATTTAACATTTTCATAATATCAATTACTTGAAATTTAAACACAACATACATACAACCCATCATTTCCATAAAATCAGTAACTTGGAAATTTTCAGACTCAACCATGCCTATACCTAACTCCACCATGCCTATACCTGACTCAACCATGCCTAAATGACCTAGACTCAACCATGCCTAACTCACCTAGTTTCTATAATAAACAATAACAATGGAAATGAAAACTAGTACATCATCAGTCCAATAATCATCATCAACTTTATAAAAGGGAGTGTATGTGTATCAATACATATATACATAGGAATAAATAATCAAAGTATCTCAAAACTCTTATGTATAATCTCGCAATCTTTAAGCATGCAGTTGGTATGTATATATACATACATACATACACACACACACACACACATATATATATCAAAATCATAATACAATATCAAATATCATGATATCTCATCCCCATGTAGGGTCCTCGCCTCCGCCCTCACATTTACCCTTTACTGGTCCCTGTCTACCACCATCTCCTCCTCCTTGCCATAAGTGGGCCCGGTCTATGAGAGCTGGTAACCTCACCGTGACCCTATCTCTGGGGCCGACGACACCCTTTTCTACCTGAGATTTGAGTCTTTGACCTGGTCCTCTCATTGGCTTCCTGTTGAGCCATGTGTTCAGCGTATGATGGGACATCAATACCTGTCATGTTCAAATGATCCTAGTAATAACGGGCCTTGTTCAGGGCATCCTTGAACCTATCCATTGATACAGTTTGGGGTGGCCCCATTGGCCTAGCTGAAACCTATGAACCCCGCCTAACAATAGTGGGCCTTGTCCTCCTACTGCATTTACGGGACCCCGTCCTAGTGCTCTGCAGTAGCTACTTGGGCTTGTAATTCTATAACTCCGTGCCTCGAGCGATCGCCAATTGACCATGTAAACCAATGACCTATGCTTGTAGCGCTGCTACCTGTGCTCCATCCCCTATGGGAGCCTGTGTAGGAACATGAGCCTGTACCTGTGCTAACTTGCCCTGTAATGCAGTCACCTACCCTGTCAAGGTGGCCACCTGCGTCTGTGTTGTTATCACCTGTCCATGTAGTGCATCTCTCTGAACTATAACAATAGCCAAGTCTTGTTGACCTGGCCACTGTGGTAATGCCTATAACTGGGATGCCCACCAAGATCTATAACCATCTGTAACACCGACATCAACTATCTCTTGTTCGCCACCTTCTCCTCCCCGACCCATAGATCTCCTGGGGATGTAGCGGAGAAAACGGTCTCTCCACATCATCTCTACGGTACTGAGGGAATGGTGGAGGCACATCTGTCAGTAGTTCAAACCGGTGTCGAATCTGGCCCACCAAAATCATCTCTTGCTCACCCACACCCCTCCCTTATATCCAACTAAGTATTTGTACAGGCCCTACATCTCCTGGGCCATGCATCTGTAAACATGAAAACCAACATAGGGTTTTCATAATATGTCCATGACATACAATCCCCAGTTTTTGCTTGTAGTAATGGTGAATAGTTTTTTAAAGTGTAATTTATTTTATTCAAAGTTCAAAATACATACTTGCATTTCCAATATCCAATTTTGATTGTTAACCTTCTTTTCAAATTTAGAGAAATTTATCCTTTTGATCACCTTTCTAGGCCCTATGGGTCCAAAGTTGCGAGCTTCATAGATTTAGTCTTACTTTTTAAGTCATTGTTAAACAAACTTAACTGCAGTTTGAAAAAAAAATACGACAACAATAAATAAATTGTATTGTAGCTTCATATAGAAACCACCTTGCAACACCCGTGCTATGGAAGAAAAATTAGTTGAATGACAAGTTAAGATTCAACCCAAATGAAACTCAATTACAATGCCTACAAGGAACTAAATACTATAGTCATTTCGATATTTTTTATTTTTGAGAGGTTTTTCATTACCTAGGAGTATTTTCAATACTCACGTCTACACTTCGATGAAATTCTTCCATAAGAACTCACTTCTCTATAACTTTAACTCATTTACATTGGTGAATAATCACAAGGCACAAGGACCCATTAAACACACAAACACTTCTAAGAATTTGGTAATATGGAAAATGAACAACTTCTTTTATAAAACCCATTGCCTCCACCCTCACGCCCTTCCTAATTGAAAAAAGTTTTGTGGGCATGTATGTGTCTAATAAGTCTTACCCTAGACTCACTATAGGTGGGGATATTCCATACCCAACACATTGTTTGCAAATGTATGGAGCTTCTATAGTAAGATCATTTTTTAACTAGCCGATAGGCCTTTATAAATGCATGTTCTTGAAAACTGTAATCTTAGTCATTACATAAATTACAAATATACTACTAAAATGCTTTATCTTCTATTGTTAATGCACAACCCATATGTAGTTATATTTCCACCTCTTCAATGATTATTTTCTTTTCAGTAATTATTTTGCACGAATGGCATATGGGAGGTTTCTTCTAACAACATGGCACATCAGTTAAGGCTTTCCCTTCTGCTTCTCAGGGTTGTGTTTGTCCTTTATCATATAGGAGATGGGTAGATGCTTTTAGTAACACAATTTATTTTCCTCCGCTACATCGGGTAAGGCTTTCCCTTCCGCTTCCTAGGTTTGTGTCTGTCCTTGATTATATAGGAGATGGGCAGATGATATATTTTAGTACACAATTTATTTTCCTCTGGTATTCTTCTTGTTATGTTCTCAATTGTGAATTTGTTATACAGAAACAAAGCCATTTGTATGTTGGTTTCTGTTCACGGAATCCACATCACTAGTGATAGCTTTGATCTATCACGCAGTGGTGAAATATCAAATATCAAATATCAATACTTGTCTTCATTCAGCTTAAGATTCATCTACTGGTTTCCTTGATGGCTTCAGTAACAAGAATTTCAATGGGTGGCACTAACATTACCCAAGTGCAGTAGTTTGTATGCAAATTATAGGAGCATAAAGACAACATGTGAACTGTTTAACAAAATTCCTCAAGATCCAAGGAACTTAAAAGCACTATTTACACGTCATCAATACTTCAAAGATCTTTATTTTTGAGAAGGCAAGCAAGATCCTCCGTAGCATCCATCTCAAAGATTCAAATTCCTTCTCCGACTTTGGTCCTTTCACCTGTAATTTTAGAATAAAATGAAGAGACTGGATCCTCCGTAGCATCCATCTTAGCATCATATATCTCAAGGGACAGAAGAGACTTTTGAGGTGCCAATAAACAGTCTCCATCAAGCTTCAAAAGAGTACATAGGTCAATCGTATCACCAAAACCTCCAGATTCCATCTCTGGATAATCTTTATTATCGCCAGCATGTGGGCAGTCTTTGCAGGTCTTGGCCTTTGGTTCTCCGGACGAATTCATCCACATTTGATAAGGAGAATGAGAAAGAAATTCTGCAGCAACCTCACTCTCACCAGATGAGAGTGTTGCATCCATGAAAGCCTGAGCCCTAAATCCCATAATTGGGGTCTAAACTGAATTGTATATGGAGATGCCGTGCTAGATTGAATTTCCCTGCTACAATTCTCAAGGTTTGAAGAAGTGGGTATAGGTTTGTCTTTTGAGTTTCTAAACATATTTTTTCTTTTGGCAAGAGAAACATCAGGGTTTCTTCCAAAACCCTCATTGTTGCTCCCCGAATTCTTATTTGGGGTATCCTCGGAAGGGGATTCAAATGCAATTCTATGTTCTACCTACCAAAAAAATAGATTGAATCTATTACAGACAATTTCCCACAAATAATATAAGAGAGCATCTACCGGTTTCTGCCAAAATGGTCTGAACTAAATTTTGGGTATGCCTCAAACATGCTAATCATTGCAAAAAGAAACGTAACCAAAAATAATTTGCCCAAAAACAAAAATTAATAAAATAAAATAAAAAAGAAAAAAACCCACAAGCAAGAATCCATGAATCAAAAGACAGCCTTGCATTAATCATCCGAGAAGTGCATGAATGCTTTTGTAAATGGATCCTAGAATTAGGATATGTTCTTACCTATCTTAAAGATGAAATGAAAGAATCCCGTCGATAAGGCTTCATTCATTATCGGGAATCAGACTCTTTCGACATTTTCATTGCCTAATTTCTACCCAAAATTATTAATCAGACTTTGGAACATAAACACGAGCCCAGTCCCCAACACACACAAAATCCTAATGACCAATAAATACTAACAAAGGAACAAAACAGACACCACAAACTAAGCCATCAAAATCACAATAGTCAACCTCAACAACTAATCACAAAACTAATAGTAAAAGGTCAATAAAACCAATATCGTCAAAAAACTACAAAGGATGGCCCCAAATGGGCGAGCCCAAACCATACCACAAGTTTAGGGAATCAAGTTTGATTTGATTAAAGGTGTGTATCCAAAAGATAGGACTTTGTTTTGGATTGGGTAGATTAGATTTTTGATTGGATTGGCTCGGATTTGAATTTGATTTTGTTGTGGAACACAAGTTTTTGATTTATAAAAAGAACGTTTACAAACAACAAGCAAGCAATAATATTTTATTTGATTTGGCTTAAAGGCAAAATATTGTCGGGAAATGCAAAGTTATGACAATACAATCAAACAAAATGTCGTGGAATGAACAAATGGTAAGGCGCTTATAACTCCGAATAAGATACGTCTTTTGATATATCTTGAACCTGATATACAAAATCTATACAGGACAAAAGTGGTATGGGGAACCCTTCAAATACTGAAAGAGACTCACCCAATCAATAATAGCCCTCTTAGAGGAGTGAATCGCCATTTCAATGATGGGTTTTATAATTGGGTGGTAGGGTAATGAGGGAATGAAATGTGAATGGTGTTGTTATTTCTCCCTAAAGATTTATAAGGATGATGCCACAAACTTCGTTGTTATAGTTATATTAGGAATATGCTCGCAATAACCCGTCACGACAACTTTACATGTAAGCAGGGTACAAAGTCGAGGAAAGCGTCGAATGTTGTTTTGAGACTAAGTATCAAGTACAATGCAAATGCAATATGAGTGGTGCATGGCGGTAAAATCCTCGTCACTGACATAGCTAGTGGTAATGAAATCGACTTACTATGTGCAAATATAGTATGAGGTGTTCAACATGTAATGTTTTTTCCAACTTTAACGAAAAATAAATGCATAATTGACAAGCCTAAATAAAGGATATACCTGATATTTTAGCAAAGTCTTTTTAAGCGAATCAATCCAGCATGAAAATGATTAATTTTTTTGTAAAGCTTTCCAAGCGAAGCGATCATGCGGGGAATTGATTGATAGTTTGTTTTTTGACCTAGTAACCATGCAAAAAAAAGTTAGAAAACAAAAATATGCAAAGGATCTTGACCGTTTCTGATTCTTAAGGTCACCCAAAGGTGCGAGAGGAGCATACATTGTTTTTGACTGTGAAAATGTAAAGCAAAAAATGACAAGCAGAAATGAAACGAGACAATTATTTAAACAAATGATAGAAGGATCTCAACCGTTGATGATTCTCAAGGTCGCCCAAAGGGCAAGAGAGAAGAGCATACACGTTTTTGACCGTAGAAATAAACAATAAGAAACGAAAAGTGAAAATAAAACGAGGAAATGTGGTGTCTCCATATTTTACCCTGAAATCTGATACTACCCCATGTTTAAATTTTTTTGTTCTTTTAAAATAATAGGGCTTTTTGTGTTTTTATTGCCAGAAGATGTCTCTATTACGTTAAGATATTCCCAGTGAATCATATGAGTCAATTTCAACAAATACCCAGATGTTGAAACTCATTTTATCCCTCCGCCAAGTTTTGTCTACGAGAAATTTTTATTTAATTATTTATTAAATAAATAAAGCCCCGTTTGAAGTAAATTGTGCTCCGGTTGAATCCTGTTGAAATTTTGCATGCCGGTATTCACACATCTCAATAGGGTTTTCACCAGGAATGAATTTAGAGCATTGTTTGCAACTTCTGGCAACATTTTTCATTTTTATTTATTTCTTTTGCATTTGTTTTCCGGTTTTCTCCTTTGTCTGTCTATGTTAAATTCCCCTTGATCCATTTTGTATAGTCTGTTTGATTATCAGGAACATTTGGAGATCATTTATGACTACAGTACCATAAGGAATCAGTCTCAAAAGGAAAACTTCTGACCAAAAAAGATGAAGTCAAGCAGAAAAAGCCTCTGCTAGGCAAGTCACACTTTTTGGAATAAATAGATCTAAGTTGCAATGGGAATTTTGGTAGTGACAGGCAAGTGGGAATTTCTTACCTGCCTTGCAGGTACTTTTTCCCATGAAGTCAAAGTCACTTAAGCTGCAATGAGAATATTAGAGGTGGCAGGCATGCGGGAATTTCTTACTTGCCTTGCAGGTAAAAATTCTCATTATAAAAGAAAAATCACTTAAAGCACCGCTGGAAATTTCTTACCGCCTCAAGCAGTAGTAAAAATTCTCGTGATGAAAGTCAAATCACTTAAGTGGAAGAGGGGATTTTTGGAGCTGCAAGACAGGTGGAAATTCCCATCAAGTTGACTTCCTATTTTTAGCATCTACCCCTACCAAAAAGTGCGACCCACCTTGACATTAAACAATGCATTTAATGATATTTATTAATGGTTTTTTTAATCTAATTTTGCGATGTGCCAAAAATAAATAAAATAAATTCATAAAAAGCAACCAGCAACATGCATACTTGGGCGCCCAAATTGGATGAATAGACATGATTATTTATGAATTAAATTGCCAGAAATAGGAAGGGCAATTATTAAAAATAGTATACAGAGCGTTGTATAAGCATGGAATGCCATAATGAAGAAGCCATTAATTCTTTTTGCTAAGGATTGCAGCCTAGACAAGTTTTGGCGCCAAGGGAAGAAGGTTTTTGCATTAAAGAGTGTTTTTCATTGCCAGGAAGCTTCAAGGTTTGACGCCTAGGGTTGGAATAGCTTGAGTTTTGCTATGATAATTATCTACATGTTGATATAAGTGCCTAGGTGAATTAAATAATATTTTTTCTTGCTTTGCATGTAAACAAAGCCTCAAATTTTAGGGCAACAAACTTTATATGCAGATTTTGGTGATAAAAATCAAGTATTCATGCCCTAGACTCCATCTTTGTCTGAATTAATTGTAGGTATTCATTACATGTGCTCATATAAGTGAAAGAGAATTCAAATCAATGTTAGGTACATTGAATATATATTCTGAATCAGAAAAATTGTTAGATCTGCACAAATTGATCCAATTACAAGGGATTCCGACAGAATTAAAAGAAAAAGAGCTCAGACAAAGATTGTCCCAACCATGATGAAGCATGATGAAAGAAAAAGATCAACAGAATCATGCATAGCTTCCAGATTTGCTGAAGTCAATGATACAGACATAGGCCCTGAACTTGTCACCGATTTAATTGACAGATCCAGATCTCATAATTGCAAAAGGATTCCGACAAAAATTCATCCTCTTGTTTCTAACGCAGCCCATGTAGAAGTCAGTGCATGTGGTGTCTCCAAATTTTACCTTGAAATCTGAGACTACCCTATGTTGGAAAATTTTCGTTCTTTTAAAATAACGGGTTTTTTTGTGTTTTTATTGCCAGAAGATGTCTATATTAGGTTAAGATATTCCTAGTGAATCATATGAGCCAATTTCGACAAATACCTAGATGTCGGAACTCATTTTATCCCTCTGCTAAGTTTTGTCTGCAGGAAATTTTTATTTAATTATTTATTAAATAAATAATGCTCGTTTGAAGTAAATTGTGCTTTGATTGAATCCTTTTGATGTTTTGCATGCCAGTATTCACACATCTCAATAGGGTTTTCACCGGGAATGAATTCAGAGCCTTGTCTGTGACTTCTTTCGCTTTTATTTATTTCTTTTGCATTTTCTCCGCAGTTTCTCTGTAAAATTCCCCTAGGTCTGTTCCTTGTCCAGTATAGTCTGTTTAATTGCCTGAAGCATCTGGAGATCATCTTCTGACGCAGCACCAGAAGGAATCAGCCTCAGAATGCAAACTTCTGACCAAAAAAGATGTAGTCATGCACAAAAAGCCTCTCCCAGGCAAGTCACACTTTTTGGAATGAATGAGTCTAAGCTGCAATGAGAATTTTGGTAGTGGCAGACAAGTGGGAATTTCTTACCTGCCTTGCAGGTACTTTTTCCCATGAAGTCAAAGTCACTTAAGCTGCAATGGGAATATTAGAGGTGGCAGGCATGCGGGAATTTTTTACCTACCTTGCAGGGTAAAAATTCTCATTATATAATAAAGAAAAATCACTTAAAATACCGATAGGAATTTTCTGCCTACCTAGCAAGCTAACTTTTCCCACCAAAGAGGTTTATTCACCCATGCAAGTTGCACTTTATCAAAGGAATCTATTTTTAATACAAGTCGCACTTTTTGGGAGATGTTTTAATTTGCCAGTGGGAATTTTGGAAGTGGCAGGTAGGCGGGAATTTCTTACTTGCCTTGTAGGGTAAAAATTTCCATTGTGAAAGTCAAACAACTTAAGTGAAAGAGGGGATTTTTGGAGCTGCAGTGCAGGGTAGAAATTCTCATCAAAGTTGACTTCCTATTTTTGGAAATTACCCTTGCTAAAAAATGCAACCCACCTTGGGTGAATAACAATGCATTTAATAATATTTATTAATGGTTTATTCACCCAATTTTGGCACCATAAATAGAAGGAAAGTCAATGCAAGTGGAAGAGTTAAGGAGAAGTCAATGATGCATGCTAAAAATAAATTATGTAAAACGCAACCAGCAACATGCATAATTGGGCACCCAATTTGGGTGAATAAACATGATTGTTTATTAATTAAATTGCCATAAATAGGAAGGACAATTATTAAAATAGTATGCGTTGAGGATTATATAAGCATGGGGTGCCATAATAAAGAAGCAATTAATTCTTTTTGCTAAGGATTGCAGCCCACACAAGTTTTGGCGCCAAGGAAAGGAGGTTTTTGCATCAAAAGGTGTTTTTCATTGCCAGGGAGCTTCAAGGTTTGGCACCAGGGTTGGAATGGCTTGATTCTTGCTATGATAATTATCTGCATGTTGGTATAAGTGATCTGGTGAATTAAATAATATTTTTGCTTGCTTTGCATGCAAATAAAACCTCAAATTTTAGGGCAGCAGGCTTCATATGCAAATTTTTGGTGACATAAATCAAGTATTCATGCTCCAGACTTCATCTTTGTCTGAATTAATTGTAGGTATTCATCACAGGTGCTCATATTAGTGAAAAGAAGTTCAAATCAATGTCAGATACATTGATTATATCTTTCAAATCTGAAGAAGTTACCAGATCTGCACAAATTGATCCAATTGCAAGGGATTCTGACAAAATTAAAAGAAAAAGAGCTCAGACAAAAATTGTTCTAGCCATGATGAAGCATGATGAAAGAAAAGGATCAGGAGAATCATGTACAACTTCCAGATTTGCTAAAGTCAATGATACAAACATAGGCCTTGAACCTATCACGGATTTAATTGACAGATCCAAATTTCATAATTGCAAAGGCTTCCGGCTAAAAATTCATCCTCTTGTTTCCAACACAGCCCGTGTAGAAGTCAATGCATGGAAAATTCCTTCTAGGATCTTGTGCATGTGCTCCCAATCTTCTAGTTGAAGCCTTCATTGAATTTACTTTACATGTACTGAAGAAGAATTGCAAAAGCTTCAAGGATAGAAGGAAGACAAATCACAGTCATGCATAGCTTCCAGATCCAGTTTGGTGAGAATCAAAGGCAAAAGAGTCAACCACATGCAGAATATGGAATAAGAACAAGAGTAAGAGGGTTGCACCTTTCTTCTTATTTCTTTACCTTTTTCTTTTGTTTTCTCCGACAAAGTAATTGAGCAATCAATTAAATTATAAAACTTAAGTGATTGATTTAAAAGCCATTACTTGAAGAAGTCAATTTCTTGGAAACATGTGGCAGACATGCAAAATAGAAGGTTCTATTTTCAGTTATAAATAATGCATGTCATGCAAAGAGGAATTCTAGGAGGAAGATTACCAGTTGTTTCCTTTTTATAGCTTCCGCATGCGGGAATTCATTTAAAGATTCCTATTTGTAATTTCCCTCTATACACTATAAATAGAGGAAGAGCTTACGAGTTAAAGGGAGAATTTGTAATCAACATTCTTATGTCCAGGACTTTGAGCTGAAACCCTTTATAGCTTTCTTAAAACTAAGGAATGAAAGGAGACAGATTTCTAGAGAACTTTGTGTCACGGTGTACTTGTTTCTTATTTTTTTAGATCTCGCATAAACTTTATGTTATCTTAGATCTAGATCTGAAACTTTCCTTTGCTTTAAATTATGTATTTCAAGATCTATTTGTTTTGTCTATGTGCATGTGACCAACTCTACAAACTATTGGTTAGATTACACATCTTCTTTCCTTTCTTTTCGTATTTAATTATTTCCCTCTTCTACAAATATTTCTTACAATGCTTACTTGCTACAAAATTGTCTGGCTATGGTTCATGAGCTACGTAGTTAAAGTAAAACCAACAAAGATAGATATTAGGAAATATAATTAACAAAATCTTACACGAGAGCCTCACCGGTAAATGAGGGAGATTTATCTCATGATTGTTTAGGTTTTCGGATGTGCAAAAAATCTAGCCAACAAACCGTAAGTGTTAGATCTATTTTAAGTAAAAACTACATGAAATTGTCGAAAATTCGAGAAAACAACAGTGGGAATTAATTTTTGAAATTCTAAAAATTTACAAAAAATTATTATTATTTACACAAAACACTAATGCAAAGACTAAACATGAAAACACAAATAGATTGCACAAAAATGTGCCTGAAACAATAGAAACAAAATTTAAATCACACACAAATGCACCTTGAATTTTCTTGCTATAAGCAAATACTAGCATGCTAACACAAGGACTAAAATGGAAACATAGATCACAAAAATGTAGACACTAACATGCTATCAGCGCAAGGACATCCATTCTAATGTAAACCTGCAAAAAGTTTTAAAAGGTACGCTATCACAGATCACGGGCTATCTTTAGTGTAGGAAAGCCACATAAATGCAAATTAGCCATTCTACAACAAAAATGGTTGATTTTTTATAATCGCTTTCTCAATCCAGCTCATGGAATGACCGAAAATTGGTCAAGCAGTCTCCAAACACCAAGAAAGACACAAAAATGGTATTAGTTTTGTAAAATATGATTAGAAATTTGCACAGCGTCCCATTAGGCGTGCTTAATGTCAACTAGTGAAAATACTCAATGAGAAGGAAACACACAAAGAAATGAATGAAAACCTTCCCAAGTAGCTCCTTGTCACCTTAGATTGGATTAGATCAAGAGTGCGGTCAAGTGACACTCTTTTGGATCCCGTAAAAGTTGAACCTCGTGATTTGTCAGCCGCTGCTCCAAAATGCTCGAATGAAAGTATGCTAAGATACCAACAATGCATATTGAATGATTGAATGATTGGATGATCAAATGGACATCATAACGGTATGCAAGATTAATTTTCAACGACAATTTAGCAGAATAATAGTGCAAATTTCTCAAGCTTCCAATGATGATTTGAGAGGAATAGAGCTTCTTATTTGTAGGTGAAGGAGAAGCCATGAATTGAGGAAAGTGGATTTTTTAATGAGAAATAAAGAGACTTTATTTCAAATTGGTTGGCTTTGAATTATTCTAAAGTGTATGTGCATATTTGCTTCTATGTTTTTAGGATTGTAGAACTTGATTTGAGCCACCTCACCAAAGTGGGTGCTCAAGTGGCATTGCTTAGTCAACTTAAGTGAAGTGACCAATGAAGTGGAGATGAGTGGATAGTGAGGATATTTAATTTGTTTTATTTATTTAAATAGCTAATTAAATTAGCCAAAGGGGTGTATAGTGTATAGTGAGTGTAATAGAATTAATTAATTAATTAATTCTAGAAGTGGGATATTGGTGAATAATGGATTTCAAAATTATCTCGCAACCGAGGGAAGTGCACCAAGTTGGGGGCCAAAAGGGGTCTTAAGTGGACACCTTTTCTGAAAAAATAAAAAGTTTCAACTTGTATGAATTATTTGGAATAGCTACACTAAAAAATGGAAGATGTTGTAAGAACATGAATCGTAGCATTTTGAGTCTAGTTTCTAAGCTACTAAATTTTATTGAAAATGGTTAAGTTTTAAGTGGGTCAAATAACTAAAATACCAACAGGTGCTCCTGTTTTTTTTTAAAAATATAATAGAGTGACTTTCGTGCCCCCCCACCATTTTTTAGCACCATGTAGTATTTTTTAAAACCCTTTGGTAGAAAGCTAGCTAGGAGCATCTAGTTTGGGCCCCACATTTTTTTAGATTTTTTTAGCGAGTATTTTCTTTTATGATTTTTCTAGTACATAAATTTTAAATTTTGAAAAATAACAGAGCTCCGACCATGCCCCCTAACTACCTCAAAAAATATCAAAAATTAGTTTTTTTAATATGTATAGAATTAGGCCTAGTTTGGGCTAGTATAAATTTTTTCAATTTCGATGAGAAAAAAAAGCTACACGATGAAAGATAGACATGTTTAAACTTCAAAAAATAGCTACAAAAAGGCATAGTTGGAAAATAAATAATATGGAAACCTTATATTAGTCAGAAAATTTGAAAAATTATATTTTTAGAAAGAAGAAAGTTTGCTCTACATCATAGTCATATTTTTATTAAACGAATCAATCGTTTTAATTTGATTTATGATGGTGGAAGTGGCATTTTAGCATTTTTATGCAAAAACATATTGTTTGTTGTGTTTATGCAAGTTCATGCCTCTGTTTGGGGATCAAACTAGTTCCAAGCCTTGAGGCATGCCTTGGAAAAGGGGAATAACATAACATGTATGTATAATAACATGTACACGTTATGTTCTTTACATATATTATGGGCCCCCAACGTCCTTTTCACCTCTTTCATGGGATTTCTACCCTCTTTCTATCCTGGGTATGTAGATTCATGTACATTTCTCAAATTTTGAGTAGTTCATCTTGTCCCCTACCCCACTATATATATTTTTGCAATCATGGGCTAAAAAGACGCGTAAAGACAAGAAGAAAGTCGAGAACAAGAAACCAGAGCAATTGGAAGAATTGAGAATAAAGAAAGTGATGAGGATGCTAAAACTTTGTAGTAGGGCAAGGTACATCTTCTATATCAAATGTACCTAATGTTAGAAAATGAGAATGAAATACATTATGAAAATGTAGAGAATAACGATAAATGAAGAAAGTAACATTGCTAATGAATCTTCACCTCTAAGAACACCTCCTTCCATTTTGTGAAGAAATCCAATTCACTTAATTGAAATTGATGAAAACATTATAAAACTAATGCCTAAAAAAATGTTTGAAAGAAATGCGAGAAGAAATCTAGAAGAATTTGGCATAATTAACTTGAGAATTTAAATGACACAAAAAGATGTCGACATTGATGAAATTAATTAAGATGAGACGTCATACAATGAAGACCCTAGGGTTAAGAACAACTAATGTTGTTGATCGAAATGCATCAATTGTTAAAAATATACATAAAGCATACCAAATTGTAGGTGTCAACAGACGCACCAAAGATAGTAATGTTACATGGCGTGCACTTACTAATTGTATAGTAAGTGATAAAGCGATTAATAATCGCTTGATTAGAAAACAAGTAGAGCTTTGAAGCTAAAAGAAAAACATTAACGAAAACAATAGGAAGCACAAAAGCCTTGAGTCATTCATACCACTAACTATGGGCATTCTCTAACAGACTCCCATGGAAATAAAAACATGCGTTTGATATTCTAAAATACTTACTTTGTAGAAGTATTGGATTGAGAACAATGTGGGTGTCATCGTATATAATAGATATAGTAAAAGAAGAATATGTTCTTATAGCAAAAGGAATCGCGTGCAAAACATTTTTGGATATGAATCAATCACAATTGTTCTCTAAGTTTAAGAATGAAAATTCAAAAATTAACATTAGTCAAAGATTTTTGAAATGGACAAACCCTTTTATGTGAAAATCAATCACTCACGTACCACTTGTTCCCGCAGAAATCATGGTGAACTTTAATGCATTATGATGTTTTTTTATCAAATACGTTGTGTTTTGCATACTAACATCATGTGCAGAGTGTGGATTAAATGTTCTGTTATCCAAATCCACCCCCAGGGTTGATTTGATAACATACATCAGAATTCTCGAGTCCCAGGCAAATGGATGGATACAGGGCAAAAATCATGTTTCTAGGGTCCCCTCAGAAATTTTTCTAACTCTCCTGTCAGGTTGAAAAGAGCAAGCTCTGAGAAAATGTGAAAAAGTTGCAGAAAATAAGCTTGGGCCAGAAAAAATTGTGAAAATCGGCTAAGTCCTTGTCCTAGGAACAGTTGGGACATTCGGATCACCAAGGAGCGGTTCAGCCGAAACGCCTCCAGGCGGCCCACGAAGCACTGGGACAAGTGGAACAAATGTACGCGAAGGGCACGAACCGGCCGGTTCGGCCAAAACGGGAAACTTAAGCACAAGGATAGTTTGGGACAAATGGACGCGTGGGACGCGGATAGCCGAAGGAGCCGAAAGCCAATCAGATCACGCCACGTGTCACCGGCAGAAAAGGGACGAGGAAGCCCATTTCAGGTGGATCGGAGGATTTTGTCCCACGAAGCACTGGGACATCCAGACAAAAAGACGCGGTGGACGCGAAAAGAGCTGGCGAACCCACCAACAAGCAGATCATGACACATGTCACAAGGAGAAAGGTCCAAAGGTCAAAGGGTAATTTTGAAGGAAAATCCCGAGCCAATAAAAAGAGGACATGTGTCCAATGAAGCAGAGAAGGAGAGAGAATCACGTGACCAATCAATGCATGCCACGTGTCATCCAGGTGGCAGAGCGCGGGAAGAAATTTAAAAATCCGTTTTCACCTGTTTTGTGCCCTAAATCTTCAGATCGACATATCTTTCGATCCAGAGCTCGGATTTGCACATTCTTTATATCAACGGAAAGCTTATGAAATTCTCTACGTGATTCTGGGGTTAATCTCGAGTTTTGGTGCAGTCTAGAGGATAAAATCAAGAAACAGCTCTGACGCATGTTCATGGCCAGAAGTGACATTCCAGCGACCAGATTTAATGCAGAATGGGTCGCATTCTCCTGTAATCCGGTCAAAATGACAGGGTATGGGTTTGTAAGGTCCCCCATGCTGTTTTAATGCACTGCGCATTAAGAAGGGATGGGCTCCCATGTTTTGTATGTTTTCTGTCCCCTGGACTCGACCCATGCAATGTAAAAGCCAGATTTGGCTCATTTCTAAGGGGGGGAACAATTTTGACATAGCAACTTCTTCTTTCACTCCAGAAGTGATCAAGCAAGGATCGAGACCTCTCCAAAGATTGTAACAGCTTTCTTTTACCTCTCGAGGGTGTAATGCGTGTTTTTGACACTGGAAATGATAATGCAAGCTGTGAATGGTTTTCTAGTCCTCTGTTTGTATTATTTGCTTCATTTTAGATCCCAAATTATACCTTATCAAGTATGTGTATGTTTTATGTTGAAAACTTTGATCTGTGTCTATTTGCATGACAAATATGTTTCACCACTCCTTTTGGTGCATCACCACCTTTAGTTAGTTTCATATTTTTTGCATTTCTATCCCTGTCTCCTGCAGTTTAGAGTAGAATTAGGATCTCGAACCTCTCGTAGTTTTACAAAATATAGATCTCGAATCGGAGGAGTTTGAGGAACCAGCCTCTAATCGGAGATTCCTCTCTGCGTTTCACAAGTCCCCACACTTGGAGAGAGGTTTCCATGTTGTGCAATCACACTGGATGCTAGAGTGATCAACCTAGAAGCCTGATCTCGCATCCAGGGGTCTTTGTGAGTCTCGCAACAAGCAGTTTTGGCACGCCGGTGGGACACTAGAGGTCTCATTTTTATTGTAGCAAAGTTGATATGCATCTGCTGTAGTTTTCTTGCTTATAAGAGCTATTATTTCCATATCTGGCGACTCCAATGGGAAGAATCAACTCGGTTTTAGCAAAGTGCGGAGCCCGAAAACTCATGAGAAGAATCACCACAAGGTCAAGAGTTGGAGAAGAAGAAGTCTTGTTTGAATACTCGCAATTATCTCCAAGAAGAAGGCAAAGGGAAGAAGGATTCAAAGTCTCCATCTCCACCAAACGAGTAACTCTCTCAACTCCTCCACACCGATGTGCCTTTCATTCAGTATACAAGGGTTTTAAGACCGATTAGAATGGCTCAGAACAACCCCTACGTCAACTTCACAGGAAGCAGCCCACTTGCTCTCAATGCACAACACCCAGTTCCTATTGCAGCCTTGAAGAACATTCCCTACTTCACCGGAGAAAATCAGACTACTCCAGGTGATCATGTTAAAGATATTGCTAACCTTTGTGCAATCCATGAAATCAATGAAATGCAAGTGGTACAAGTTACTCGGCATCTTCATTCAAGGGTAAAGCATTGTAATGGTTTAGGAGCCTTGAGCTGGGTTCTATCACAAACTGGAATCAGCTGTGCATTGCACTTCATGAGCAATTTGAAGAGAAGGGAGACAACTTGTCTCTTTTGGAGCAGTGACAACTATCAAGAGAGCCCCAACAAGCAAATCGAAGGACTTCAACTTCAGATTTCAAAGGTCTTGGGATAGGATTTCAGTGGCAATCAAAGCCAACACAGAAGGTGCTTTTCTCTACTACCTTAAAGCTTTGAATTCGATATTTCTATGTTAATTCAATCTATGGGAGGCACAACCTTACCCGCTGCTTATAGATTTCCATTAGAGCGAAAACTATCTTATTCAAGGTGGTAAACCGGTTTCTAGGCCTCCCATGCCCTTGTATCCAAACTTAGAAAATCCAAGCACTAGTCAAGCACCCACTTTGGCTCTCGTTCCCACCCCTAGAAATCAAAGTTCAAGTGAAACTTCTACTTCATCCTCTAGTGCTTCAAATGAACTCCAAGAGGTCATGAAACAATTGAAAATTTGGGAAATGAGCAAGTTACTATCAAAAGACAAAGAAGCTCAAAGTTTAGACCGTATCGGCCTCAAGCACGCAAGCTGTGCCTAGGCCCCCATACCAACAAAATAGGTCACCAAATCAGGCTGCAAATCAAAATCAAAGCCAAGTAAGGCCTCCCACTAATAGACCATTTCAGCCCTATAACCCTAATGTCGTATCTACTTCTAAAGCATTAGTGCCAGTCCAAAATAACATGGCCCAAGAATATGATTGGTGTTTCCTGTGTAGTCAGCCACACAACCAATCAATGTGCTTTAACGGTGCATTAAATCAAGCTCTGATGGTGCAAACCATTGGTGGGTCGCAAGAGTCCAGCCACGAAGGAGATCAGCAGCAAGAAGCACCTCAGCAAGGAACATCTCCGAATGAAACTACTCTTGTCAATTGGCAGGCTGAAGATTTCTGTGGTATGAATCAAATACCCTCTCAAGGTGTTGCAGCCAACACAAGGTCAAAAAGGAGGAATTTGGGTGAAGAACAACCATTGGCCCCAAGTAGTTCATGACCTTCTGTCACTCCACAAGGTGTTGGCAAACAAAATGCAGTTCCAAACATGCAAGGAGCACCCAAACCAGCTCCTAAACCAACTCAGATGCCAGTTGTTGCTGCCCACATGCAAGGGGTGAACGTGCAAACCAAGGGACAACAGAGGGATGCTTCATCCCCATTCAACATCATTGATCGAGATGAAGAAGACAAATGTAAACATATCAATGTGGGAATCATTATCCATCCCGAGCTAGAGATTTTTGCATAAGCTGCCATGAAGGACTGGTCAACTTCAAATCAACAGTCCAAATGCAAGAAAAGGTACTCACAAATGTTGCCCAGCCTGAAGGAAATCATGGAGGACAGCAAGGTAAAATGTTGAAGCCCCCTCCATTTTATGTTTCATTGATCATAGGAGACAAGTTGGTACATAATTACATGATTGACTCTGGGGCAAGTAGTTCAGTAATGCCCAAGCAAATAGCTGATCAGCTAGGGCTTCAATATGAAGTCATCTCCAAGGGTGTAGTGCAATTAGACGGGACAACAGTGACAACGGTTGGAGTAATCAAAGGTTTGAGCCTCACACTGCACGCATGTCCCAACGTAATAGTGTTACAAGATGTGTCAGTCATAGACCTTCCACCACTCTTTGCCCTATGTTTGTCAAGGGACTTCACGGCCAAGATTGGAGGGTATTTGTCTGCTGATTGGTCACACATGCTATTCAGAACAAGATATGGAACTAAGGCCACAATCAGATCTGAACCTATTGCAAACTTTCACATTGAGCCTTACACTACCAGCCAAATCAATACCAACTGTTCAACGTTTGATCAAGAAGATTATCCAAGCACTGATGAAGCTGACACCAAGGTTGGAAGCATCCCAGATTTGACTCTTGATGAATGGGCAAGCAAGGTGCATGCTTTTGATCCCTACCAAGAAGTAGAAGAATCTGAACTAGGAGTCTATTGCATACATGAAGAAAACCAGCCTATTCCTAGCATCACCAAACCAAACCATAAAGACAAGAACGAAGTATGGCAATTGTTCTTTGATGGGTCAAGGAGTAGACAAGGTGCAGGAGGAGGAGCTATGCTCATTTCACCACAAGGTATAAGGTATTACTCAGCCTTCCATTTCCAGTTTTCCTATTCAAACAATACAGTTGAGTATGAAGCCTTAATTCATGGATTACACTGGGCAAAGAAGAAAGGCATCAGGAATTTGCAAGTATTTGGTGATAGTGAGCTGATCGTCAATCAAGTCAGGGGACAACATGCTGCCAAAAATGATCTGCTTAAGTGCTACAAAAATCGGGTATGGGATCTTATTGAAGATTTTGAAGCTTTTAGCATCAATTCCATCCCAAGAAAAAGAATGAAGCCACTGACAGACTTGCAGCAATTGGGGCTGCGTTTGATGTTGTAGAGAGTATCAAAAGTGAGAAATCTCAGCCTCATATCAAATTGGTTGTGAGACCAGCTGTTCTAGATAACAACACAAGTTGGCAAGTCTTCGAGAATGATCAAGCAAATTGTTAATTTCCTACAAGAAGAAGCTGAGTTCTCCGCCAGAAATCAAGACAAGCTGGAGCAGCAATATGGTGATCAGGTAGTACAGCTGAGAACTAACAAATTACCAAAAGGCCTCATAACCTTGGAGTCAATATTCAACCCGAATGATCAATTCTGGAAGGAGAAAGCAAACATTCAAGTGAAGGGTGAAGATTCAAAGCCTATTTTAGTGGAAGAAGGCAAAACATTGCAGATTGGCAAAGTAAGTACCTCACAAGAGAAATATGATTTTGTTCAGCTTTGTCAAGAGTTCCCAGATATCTTTGCTTGGACTTACAAAGATCTAAGAGGTTTCAACCCAAAGCTGGCACAACATACTATTGAGCTGGATCCAGGAATCCAAGCCCGTTAGGCAAAAGCAAAGGCCAGTGAATCCCCATATTGAACCTCTCATGAGAAAAGAGTTAAGCAAGCTTATTGAGGCCAATATCATCTTCCCCATCAAACACTCAAGCTGGGTTGCTAACTTGGTTCGATCAGGAAGAAGAGCGGAGAAATCAGGTTGTGTGTGGACTTCCGAGACCTCAATAGGGCATCTCTCAAAGATCATTACCCACTCCCTTCCATGGAGCAAATATTGCAGGTTGTAGCTGGTTCAGAGAGATTCTCTCTCCTAGATGGCTACTCAGGCTATAATCAGATTATGGTGAAGGGAGAAGACCAATTCAAGACAACCTTCACAACTAAATGGGGCACATATGCTTACAAGAAGATGCCATTTGGGCTGTCCAATGCTGGTGCTACCTTTCAAAGGGCAATGGACATGGCATTCAAAGGCTTAATCAACAATATAGTGCTGGTATACCTAGATGATATCACTGTCTTCTCAAAGAATGCAATAGACCATCTCTTTCACCTCAGACAAGTGTTTCAGAGGTGTAGAAGGTTCGGAGTGTCGTTGAATCCAAAGAAGTGTATATTCTTGGCACACGAGGGCAAATTGTTGGGCCACATTGTCTCTAGGGAAGGGCTAACAATTGATCCTGAAAGGGTTGAAGCCATCCGAACGCTCCCATTGCCACACCACAAGAAATCTCTTCAAAGCTTCTTAGGAAGGATAAACTTTGTCCGCATATTTGTGCCTAATTTTTCCACTCTTGTGAAGCCTCTAACAATGATGTTGAAGAAGAGTCTGGCATTCAAATGGACAGCAGAAGGCAAAGAGAGTTTTGAAAGCATCAAGCATGCAATATCACAAGCTCCAACTCTTATCAACCCAGACTTTTCAAAGGACTTCATGTTGTATGCGTTTGGAGGATCAGACACAATCTTAGCTATCTTAACACAGCTGAATAGAGAAGGTTCAAACATACATAGCATTCTTCAGCCAAACCTTGGAAGATTATGAAATAAAGTATTCTTTCATCGAAAAGCATGTCCTTGCTGTCATCAGGAGCTTGAAGAAGTTCAGACATTTGGTCTCAAACAATAAGATTCAACTGTTGGTCTCACATGCTGGGGTTAAGGACTTCCTCCTCAACAAGGATTTGAATGAGAAAAGGGCAGGTTGGATCACCCGTGTCATGGAGTATGACATTGAGATCAAGATCACCAAGCTGGTAAGAGGGAAAGGATTGTGTGAGCAGCTAGTTTTGGGGAAACAAAAAGAAGTATGCAATGAAGAAGAGGCTATTTTGACAGTCCAGGACAGTCATGAGCCAAGTGGCAAACAAGAAGAAGACAATGCTTCCCGACTCCTTGTTGGACCCAAGGTATTATGCACTTCCTAAGCACAGGCCTATGCCCTCCGAGAGATGAGCAAGACCCAAAGGAGACACTTCAGATTGCAGGCTGTCCCGTATGCCATCGTTGATGGAGTTTTGTTCAAAAAAGATGTAAATGGAGTGCTGCTGAGATGCATTAGCACAGGTCAGATTCAAAGGATGTTGGAAGAGTTTCATGATGGACCAGCTGGTGGCCATTTTGCACCAAGAGTGACAGCTCTAAAAATCATGAAGGCTGGTTATTACTGGCCTAAAATCTTCAGTGATTGCTATGCATGGATCAAGAGGTGTAAGAATTGTGCATTCTTCACAGGAAAAGAGAGACTAGCAGCCCTCCCATTGCATCCAATCTCAGTTGACCAGCCATTCATGCAATGGGGTTTGGACTTCATTGGAGTCATTAATCCCAATTCAAGCCAAGGGCACAAATGGATTTTGATGACCATGCACTACTTCACCAAATGGACAACGTAGCACTCAAAGAGGCAAATGAGTCTAACATCTTAGACTTTTATGAGGGAATAACAACCAGATTTAGTGTACCCTTACAATAATATCTCGATAATGCATTGGCATTCATTGGATCAAGGTGAGTGAGTGGGCTGTCAAGAACGGTATTTACCTAAGCACTTCATCGAACTATTACCTTCGTGGCAATGGTCGGGCCGAGTCTACAAACAAGAACTTGTTGAGGATCATTAGGAGGACTCTTGATGAGAATCGAGGTCTTGGCATACCAAACTGAAATCAGCCTTATGGGTGATAGGATCACTCCCAAAATATCCACGGTGTAATTCTCCATTCAGCTTGTCTATGGAAAGGAAGCAATCTTGCCCATGTCACTTTGGAGTTGCCAACACTGGAACTCATGAAGCAGCTAGAGTTGCTTGAATTTGAGCTTATGGAGGTGAGTATGCATAGTTGATGGAGCTGCAAGAGATCGAAATTAGGCATCCCAAGCAATGGAAAAGGATCAAGCTTTGATCAAGAAGACCTTTGATAGGAAGGACAAAGATAGATCTTTTCAAGTTGGAGATCTAGTGTTGAAATGGGATGTGGACAGAGAGAAAAACCGGGAAGGCATTCAAAATTTGATGCCATTTGGAGTGGCCCATACATGGTCACAAAGTGCAAGAACAACAATGCTTTCCAATTGGCCTCATTGGATGGTGAAGAAATGCATATTCCGATCAATGGAATCTATCTCAAGCGTTGCTTCTAGAGGGAAGTTCACTACCTCTGTAAATATTATATTAGATTTTCTTTCCTCCAAGTGCTTGTGCACATTGTTTTCTTATAGGTTAGTTTTGTTTTCCTAAGTGCTTTAGCACAACTTCATTTGTTCATGGAGATGTTTTGCAGTCCTTGCTTTTATCAGGAGACATTCCATCTTCCTCCTTGCACATTCTGAGTCAGTTGAGGTTCTAAACAGAATATTTGATGACTCCATGCCCAATGGACTGCTTCAGGCAACTGGTATCTTCTACCTAGCAGGCAGGTATCCCCGCTGAGTCACCAAATTGTTATCCAAATCCACCCCCAGGGTTGATTTGATAACATACATCAGAATTCTCGAGTCCCAGGAAAATGGATGGATATAGGGCAAAAATCATGTTTCTAGGGTCCCCTCAGAAATTTTTCTAACTCTCCTGTCCAGGTTGAAAAGAGAAAGCTCTGAGAAAATGCGAAAAAGTTGCAGAAAATAAGCTTGGGCCAGAAAAAATTGTGAAAATCAGCTAAGTCCTTGTCCTAGGAACAGTTGGGACATTCAGATCACCAAGGAGTGGTTTGGCCGAAACACCTCGGGTGGCTGCGAAGCACCGGGACAAGTGGAAAAATGTACGCGAAGAAGTGCGAACCGGCCGGTTCGGCCGAAACCGGAAACTTCAACACAAGGACAGTTGGGATAAATGGACGTGTGGGACGTGGATAGCCGAAGGAGCCGAAAGCCAATCAGATCATGCCATGTGTCACCGGTAGAAAAGGGACAAGGAAGCCCATTTCGGGTGGATCGGAGGATTTTGTCCCACAAAGCACTAGGACATCCGGGACAAAAAGACGCGGTGGACGCCGAAGAGCCGGCAGACCCGCGGACCAACCAGATCATGACACGTGTCACAAGGAGAAAGGTCCAAAGGTCAAAGGGTGATTTTTGAAGGAAAAGCCTGAGCCAATAAAAAGAGGACATGTGTCCAATGAAGTAGAGAAGGAGAGAGAATCACGTGACCAATCAATGCATGCCACGTGTCATCCAGGTGGCAGAGCGTGGGAAGAAATTTAAAAATCCATTTTCACCTGTTTTGTGCCCTAAATCTTCAGATCGACATATCTTTCGATCCAGAGCTCGGATTTGCACGTTCTTTATATCAACGGAAAGCTTATGAAATTATCTACGTGATTCTAGGGTTAATCTCGAGTTTTGGTGTAGTCTGGAGGGAGAAAATTGAGAAATGGCTCTGACATGCGTGTTCATGGCCAGAAGTGACATTCCAGCTGCCGGATTTAATGCAGAATGGGTCGCATTCTCCTGTAATCCGGTCAAAATGATAGGGTATGGGTTTGTAAGGTCCCCCATGCCATTTTAATGCACCTGCTATCAAGAAGGGATGGGCTCCCATGTTTTGTACGTTTTCTGTCCCTGGACTCGACCCATGCAATGTAAAAGCCAGATTTGGCTCATTTTATGGGGGAACAATTTTGACATAGCAACTTCTTCTTTCAGCTCCAGCAAGTGACTGAAGCAAGGATCAGACCTCTCCAAAGATTGTAACAGTTTTCTTTTACCTCTCTGAGGGTGTAATGCGTGTTTTTGACACTGGAAATGATAATGCAAGCTCTGTGAATGGTTTTCAGTCCTCTGTTTGTATTATTTGCTTCATTTCAGATCCTAAATTATACCTTATCAGTCTGTGTATGTTTTATGCTGTGAACTTTGATCTGTGTCTATTTGCATGACAAATATGTTTCACCACTCCTTTTGGTGCATCACCACCTTTAGTTAGTTTCATATTTTTTGCATTTCTATCCCTGTCTCCTTGCAGTTTAGAGTAGGATTAGGATCTGAACCTCTGTAGTTTTACAAAATATAGATCTGAATCAGAGGAGTTTGAGGAACCAACCTCTAATCTAGAGATTCCTCTCTCAGTTTCACAAGTCCCCACACTTGGAGAGAGGTTTCCATGTTGTGCAATCACACCGGATGCTAAAGTGATCAACCTAGAAACGATACGCATCCGGGGTGTTGTGAGTCTCGCAACAACATGTCCCACCAAAATTTGCAAGGGAATTGTTGTTGAGACTCACGGCACCCCTGGATGCAAATCAGGCTTCTAGGTTGATGTTCGAGCATCCAAAGTGTGATTGCACAACATGGAATCCTTTCTCTAAGCGTGGGACTTGTAAAGATGAGAAAAGTTTCTCCAAAGAAGGTGGTTCCTATTCCTCTGCTCGAGATGCACACAAAAATGCAGAGGGTTTGCTAAAACCTAATCTAACTTGCCAAGGAGACAGGGTAAGAAAATGCATAGAATAAAACCTAAACTACAAAGGTGATGCACCGAGGAATGTTAGACACTCGTTTTGCAAATTTAACACAGACCACATAGATGCAATACAAAAACCATGCACAGGTAACCAAACTGCAATAAGAGATCAAAATGACAACAATGAATACATGAGAGGGTCGAGAGTCAATCACAACACATATATTATTGCTCAAGAGTCGATACAGTACATTACAGTGGCCAAGAGGCAAAAATACTGGCATTACAACCCATATGGGAGGTTTGAAAGCTCCATAATTTCTCTTGCAGGTGAGGGAAGAAGGGAGGATGCAAAACAAGAATGTCCGACCCCTTAAAAAGCTCCTCTTTACAATATATATCAAGAAAAGAGAGAGGGAAGAGAGAGGAAATCCAGAATCCACCCCAACCACTTCTTGGTAGCATTTAAAATCATCTCATTATGACAGAAGCGGCAAATCCTAAGCAAAACGGTGGGAACATCTAACAGGGAGTGGCGTAGGCTGCTTCCGCTTCATTAAAGTTGGTTGTTGAAGCATTACTCGTCTATCACCACCGCGTCAAAGACATTTTCTTAATTTTCTCCTCCAAAATACACCAAAATGTGATATTGATCCCAGAATCATGTAGATAATTTCAACAGCTTTCTGTTGATATAAAGAACGTGCAAATCGAGCTCTGGATCGAAAGATACGAAGGTCTGAAGATTTAGGGCACAAAACAGGCAAGAACAGGTTTTAAAATCTTTTCCCGCACTTTGCCATCTGGACGACACGTGGCAGGCCCTGATTCGCTGAGTAATTCTCTCTCTCCACCTTTCGCGGGCTTTTCTTGTGGGCCCCTTAAACTTGGACACGTGGCACTATTTCATTGGTTCGGATCAGTGCTCGAAAACTCGCCCCTTTGACTTTTTGGACCTTTTTCCTTGGCGACACGTGTCATGCTGTGATTTGTCTACGGGCCTGCCGGATTTTCACGTCCACCGCGTCCTTTTGTCCCGGATGTCCCAGTGCTTCGCGGGACAGAATCCTCATTCGCCCGAAATGGGCTTCCATGTCCCTTTTCTGCCGGTGACACGCGGCGTGATCTCGATTGGCTTTCGCTTATCTGCGTCAAGGCCAAGCGTCCCCTTTGTCCCACTTGTCTTTGTCTTTGAAGTTTCTGCTTGACCGAACCAGGTGGTTCACGTCCTCCGCGCACTCTTGTCCCGCTTGCTCCCGGTAAAGGACTTGGACAAATTTTCTTTCTTTCGGCCGATTCGGGCATTTCGCGTCCATTTGTCCCAGATGTCCCTTTTCTGTTTGGGCCGCCTGGAGGCTTTTCGGCCGATCCGCGCCTTCCGCGTATAATTGTTCCAACTGTCCCAAAGGTGGTCTTGAGCAGGACTTAGCCAATTTTACAATTTTCTCCTGAATCAATCTACTTGCTTGGAACTAAAACTCTGATGCATGTTATCAAATTAACTCTGGGGGGTGAAATTTGGATAACAATTTGGCGACTTTTCGGGGTCACCTGCCTGCTAGGTAGAAGATCAGTGGCCTTTTAGCGATCCATTGGGCATGGAGTCATAAGCAATAACCTGAAATGAGCCTGATGTTGTAACTCCCTCTATGAGAGCACGCTGAACTGTAAAAACTCAATCTAGGAGCGACAAAACCTGCGCCAAAGCACTTAGGGAAACTGAAACCTAACTACAACAAGACAATGTGCATACGCACTTAGAGGAATTGAAATCTAGGCTAATATTTACAAGGGTGAACCTCTTATTTTTTTCAGTAGCAATGTTTAAGATAGATTCCGTTGACCGGAATCGGGAGTTCTTCTCCGTCCAATGTAGACAATTGGAAGGCATTGCTATTCTTACATTCCATGACCATGTAGGGGCCGCTCCAAATGGCATCAAACTTGGAATGTCTTCCTGGTTTTGCCCGATCTGCATCCCATTTCAGAACTAGGTCCCCTTCCTGGAAGGTCCTTGCTCTTGCTTTCTTATCAAACCATCTTTTCACTAAGGCCTGATCTTTCTCAATTGTTTGAACTGCACGTTCTCTAATTTCTTCCAATTCCATCAACTCTGCATACCTGGCCTCCATTGGTTCGAACTCAGCCAACTCCAACTGCTTCATGAACTCCAATGCAGGCAGTTCTAATGACATGGGCAAGATTGCCTCTCTTCCATAGACAAGCCTGAATGGAGAGTTACCTGTGGATCTTTTGGGAGTGATCCTATCAGCCCATAAGGCTGATTTCAGCTTGGTATGCCAAGACCTCTGATTCTCGTCAAGAGTTCTCCTAATGATCCTCAACAAGTTTTTGTTCGTGGACTCTGCCTGTCCATTACCCTGTGGGTAATAATTGGAAGAGGTGCTCAAGTAGATTCCATTCTTGACAGCCCATTCTGTAATCTTGGAACCTACGAATGCCAATGCATTGTCTGATATGATAGTGGCTGGCACACCGAACCTGGTCACTATTCCTTCATAAAATTCTAGTATATTAGACTCGTTTGCCTCTTTGGCTCTGCTTGCCATCGCTTCACCACTTGGTGAAGTAGTCCGTTGCCGTGAGAATCCACTTGTGGCCTTGGCTTGAGTTTGGGTTGATGACCCCGATGAAGTCCAATCCCCATTGCAGAAATGGTTGGTCAACCAAGATTGGGTGCAATGGAAGCGTTGCTAGTCTTTCTTTGCTTGTGAAGAGTGCACATTTCTTACACTTTCTTATCCATGTATAGCAGTCATTGAACACCGTGGGCCAATAATACCCTGCCTTTATTATCTTGAGAGTTGTTACTCGTGGGGCAAAATGTCCTCTAGAATCTCCATCATGAAAATCTCGTAACAACCTCTCAATTTGACCCCATTGATGTCTTTCTTAAACAAAACACCATCAACAAGCACATATGGAATGGCTTGTAATCTGAAGTATCTCCTCTTTGCTTTGCTCATTTCCGGAGGGCATAGTCCTGTCTGTAGGAAGTGTATCATATTCTGAGTCCAACAAGGAGTAGGCACATCATCATTTTCATGTTCTTGGCCATCCTGTAGTACCAAGACAGTCTCTTTTTCATCACCTGCTTCAACCTGTTGACTCAAGGCTAGCTGTTCACATAGTCCCTTTCCACGTACTAGTTTGGTGACCTTGATCTCGATGTCATATTCCATGACACGAGTTATCCACCCTGCACGCTTCTCATTCAGATCCTTGTTTAGAAGGAAGTCCTTGACTCCCGCATGAGAGACCAATAATTGGATCTTGTTGTTTGAGACTAGGTGCTTGAATTTCTTTAAACTCCTGATCACTGCAAGTACATGCTTTTCAATGAAAGAGTATCTAGTTTCATATTCCTCCAAGCCTTGACTGAAGAAAGCAACTGGTTGTTCTAATCCTTCTTTGTTTTGTTGTGCCAGGATTGCAGAAATTGTGTCTCCACCACCGAAGGCATATAGCACGAAGTCCTTGGAGAAGTCTGGATTGACGAGAGTTGGGGCTTGAGATATAGCCTCTTTTATTGCCTCAAAACTTGCCTTGCCTTCAGATGTCCACTTAAATGCCATGCTCTTCTTTAACATCAGCGTTATTGGCTTTACGAGAGCTGCAAAGTTTGGAACAAACCTGCGGACAAAATTGATCCTTCCCAAGAAGCTTTGAAGAGCCTTCTTGTGACTTGGCAATGGCAATGCTTGAATTGCTTCAACCCGTTCTGGGTCAATCGTCAACCCTTCCTTTGAAACAATATGGCCTAGAATTTTTCCCTCGTGAGCCAAGAATATGCACTTTTTGGGATTCAATGATACCCCAAATCTTCTACATCTCTGAAATACTTGCCTCAAATGACAGAGGTGATCCGCTGCATTTTTTGAGAATACAGTGATGTCGTCAAGATATATCAGAACTATTTTGTTGATCAACCCCTTAAATGCCATATCCATTGCCCTTTGGAAGGTGGCTCCAGCATTTGATAGTCCAAATGGCATCTTCTTGTAGGCATAGGTCCCCCATTTGGTGGTGAAAGCCGTCTTGAATTGGTCATCTTCTTTCACCATCACCTGATTATACCCTGAGTAGCCATCTAGGAGAGAGAATCTCTCTGAACCGGATACTACTTGCAATATTTGTTCCATTGAAGGAAGTGGGTAATGGTCTTTGAGAGATGCCCTATTGAGGTCCCGGAAATCTACACACAACCTGATTTCTCCGCTCTTCTTCCTGACCAGAACCAAGTTTGCAACCCAGCTTGAGTGCTTGATCGGGAATATAATGCTTGCCTCTATTAGCTTGTTAAGCTCTTTCTTCATTAGAGGCTCAATGTGAGGGTCGTTGTGGTCTCGCTTCTACCTGATGGGTTTAGCATCTGGATCCAATTCTATGGTATGTTGTGCCAACTTCGGATTGAATCCTCTCAAGTCTTCATAGCTCCAAGCGAAGACATCTGGAAATTCTTGGCAAAGCTGTATGAAATCTGATTTCTCTTGCTCAGTGGCCACTTTACCAATTTGAAGTATTTTGCCTTCCCAAACGTAATTGGCTCGAATCTTCTCTCTTGACTGTATGTTAGCCTTTTCCTTACGGAATCTGGTCCTTAGGGTTGAAGATAGACTCAACGTTACTAAACCCTTAGGAAGCTTGTTTGTCATGTTAATTGCACTACTTGATCCCCATATCTTCTGCTCTAATCATCCCGATTTCTAGCCGAGAATTCAGCCTCTTCTGTAGAAAATTGACGATCTGGCTGATCGTTCTCAAACACCGCCTGACTTGTGTTATTATCTGGAATTGCTGGCCTCACAATCACATGGATATGTGGCTGTGTTTTTTCCCTTTTGATGTTGTCAACCACATCAAACGTTGCTCCAACTGCTGCGAGCCTATCCGCGGCTTCATTTTTCTTCCTGGGTATGGACACAATGTTGAAAGCTTCGAAATCTTCAATGAGGTCCCATACCCTATTCTTGTAGCTCCTCAGCAAGTCGTTCTTCGTAGCATGTTGTCCTCTAACTTGGTTGACGATTAGCTCGCTATCCCCAAACACCTGCAAGTTATTTATCCCCTTTTTCCTAGCCCAATGAAGTCCATGAATCAAGGCCTCATATTCAGCTGTGTTGTTTGAACAAGAAAACTGGGAAATGAAAAGCTGAATAATATTTGATGCCTTGAGGTGAAACAAGCATGGCTCCACCTCCTGCACCTTGCCTACTCCTTGATCCGTCAAAAAACAGCCGCCATACCTCATTGTCATCATTATGGCTTGGCTTGGTGATGCTAGGAACATGTTGATTTTCTTCGTGTATACAATAGACTCCCAGCTCAGATTCTTCTACTTCTTGATAGGGATCAAAAGCATGTATCTTGTTTGCCCATTCATCGAGAGTTAGGTCCAGGATACTTCCAACCTTGGTGTTAGCCTCATCAGTACTAGGGTGATCTTCTTGATCAAATGCTGAGCAATTGGCATTAATCTGACTAGGAGTGTAAGGCTCAATATGGAAGTTTGCAATAGGTTCAGACCTAATAGTAGCCTTAGTTCCATACCTTGTTCTAAACAGCATGTGAGACCAATCAGCAGACAAATACCCCCAATCTTGGCTGTGAAGTCCCTTGACAAGCAAAGGGAAAAGAGTGGTGGAAGGTCTATGATTGATATATCTTGTAAGACAACAACATTTAGACATGCATGCAAGGTAAGACTCAAGTTTTTAATCACTCCAACTGCTGCTATTGTTGTCCCATCCAATTCGCACTACCCCTTTAGACATTACTTCATATTGGAGACCCAGCTGATCAGCTATTTGCTTGGGCATCACTGAGCTACTTGCCCGGAATCAATCATGCAATTGTGTACTAGTTTATCCCCAATGATTAATGAAACATAGAAAGGAGGGGGCTTTGAAATTTTACCTTGTTGCCCTCCATGGCTTCCTTCAGGCTGGGCAGCATTTGTAAGCACTTTGTCTTGCATCTGAACCTGCTGATTCGAAGTTGTCCAATCCTTCATGGCAGCTTGCAGCAGATCTCTTTGTCCTGGGATGGATAGGGATTCCCACATTGATATATTGACGTTAGTCTTCTTCATCTGTTCAATGATACTGAACAGGGATGAAGTATCCTTTTGTTGTCCCTTGGTTTGTACACTTACTCTTGACGTGGGCAGCAATATGATTGGCATTTCGGTTGGCCTAGGGCTGTTCTTGGCTGCCCTTGTGTATTTGAAACTGGACTCTGCTTGCCAATCATTTGTGGAGCCGTGGAAGGTGGTGGATTGGCTGGGGCTAATGGCTGTTCTTCACCCAAATTTCTCCTCTTTGACCTTGTGTTGGCTGCGACACCTTGAGAAACTACTTGATTCATGCCACAGAAATCTTCCGCTTGCAGTTCACCAATGTGGTGTCATTTGGGGCTGATTCTTTGTTGGAATGTTTTCGGTTGTTGGTCTGTTTCCTTAACGCGCCTCGCCCTCCACACCAGTAGTTGTCACCATTAGTGCTTGATTGAGAGCACCATTGAAACACATGGATTGGTTATGAGGCTCGTTGCATGGAAAGCACCAATCATATTCCTGAGCAATGTTGTTCTGTGTTGGCACTAATGCCTTAGAGGCAGATATAGCATTTGGATTATAGGGCTAGAATGGTCTATTAGAGGGAGGCCTTGTTTGATTCACATTTGCAAGCTGGATTAGGTGGTCTTTGTGGTTGGTATGGCTGCCTATTAGGCTGAGCTTGAGGTTGATAGGAAGGTCTGAAACCTTGGGCTTGTTGCCTCTTAATAGTAACCAGCTCATTTCCCAAATTTTGCAACTATTTCATGACCTCTTGGAGTTCATTTGAAGCACTTGGAGATGAAGTGGAAGCTTCATTTGAACTCTGATTTCTAGGAGTGGGAACAGGAGCCAAAGTGGGTGCTTGACTAGTGCTTGGATTTTCTAAGTTTGGATACAAGGGCATGGGAGGCCTAGGAGCCAGTTTACCAGCTTGAATAAGACAGTTTTCGGCTCTAATGGCAATGCTATAAGCCATAGGGATTGTTGTGCCTCCCATGGACTGAATTAACATAGAAATATCAGAATTCAAAGCTTTAAGGTAATATAGAAAAGCACCTTCTGCTGTTGGCCTGACTGCCACTGGAATCCTATCCCAAGACCTTTGAAATCTGAAGTTGAAGTCAGTCAGCTGCTCGTTGGGGGCTCTCTTGATAGTTGTCAGCTGCTCCAAAAGAGACAAGTTGTCTCCCTTCTCTCCAAATTGCTCATGAAGTGCAATACACAGCTGATTCCAGTTTGTGATAGAACCAGCTCCAAGGCTCCTAAACCATTGTAATGCTTTACCCTTGAAGGAAGATGCCAGTAACTTGACAGCCACTTGCATTTCATTGATTTCATGAATTACACAAAGGTTAGCAATATCTTTAACATGATCACCTGGAGTAGTCTGATTTTCTCCGGTGAAGTAGGGAATGTTCTTCAAGGTATGCATAGAAGCGTATGCCTTGTGCATTGAGAGCAAGTGGGCGCCTTGCCTATGAAGTTGGATAGGATTGTTTTGAGCCATTCTAATCGGTCTTAAAACCCTTCTATACTTGAATGAAAGGCCTGTCAGGTGGAGGAGTTGAGAGAGTTCTGTTTGGTGGAGATGGAGACCTTTGAATCCTTCTTCCTCTTTTCCTTCTTCTTGGAGATAACTACAGGTATTCAAACAACGCTTCTTCTTCTCCAACTCTTGACCTTGTGGTGATTCTTCTCATGAGTTTTCGGCCGCATCTTTGAAACCGATCGATTCTTCCCCTTGGAGTTGCCAGATATGTAGATAATAGCTCTTATAAGCAAGAAAACTACAGCAGATGCATATCAACTTTGCTGCAATAAAAATGAGACCTCTAAGTCCCACCGGGCGTGCCAAAACTGTTGTTGCAGACTCACAGCACCCCTGGATGCAAATCAGGCTTCTAGGTTGATGTTCAGGCATCCAGTGTGATTGCACAACATGGAATCCTTTCTCCAAGCGTGGGACTTGTAAAGATGAGAAAAGATTCTCCAGAGAAGGCTGGTTCCTATTCCTCTGTTCAGATGCACACAAAAAATGCAGAGGGTTTGCTAAAACCTAATCTAACTTGCCAAGGAGACAGGGTAAGAAAATGCATAGAATAAAACCTAAACTACAAAGGTGATGCACCGAGGAATGTTAGACACTTGTTTTGCAAATTTAACACAGACCACATAGATGCAATACAAAAACCATGCACAGGTAACCAAACTGCAATAAGAGATCAAAATGACAGCAATGAATACATGAGAGGGTCGAGAGTCAATCACAACACATATATTATTGCTCAAGAGTCGATACAGTACATTGCAGTGGCCAAGAGGCAAAAAATACTGGCATTACAACCCATATGGGAGGTTTGAAAGCTCCACAATTTCTCTTACAAAGTAGGAAGAAGGAGGATGCAAAACAAGTGTGTATGTGTCGACCCTTAAAAGCTCCTCTTTACAATATATATTAAGTATAAAGAGAGGGGAAGAGAGAGGAAATCTAGAATGGTCCCAACCACTTCTTGGTAGCATTTAAAATCATCTCATTTGGGGGATTCTGTGCTGAGATCTAGCAAAATTTCTGTTATGTTAATATGCTGAGTTCATGACCTACTTCATTAAAGTTGGTCTGTTTAAGCATTACTTTTGTCTATCACCACACGTCTGAGACATTTTCTTAATTTTATCCCTCCAAAATACACCAAAATGTGAGATTGATCCTAGAATCATGTAGAGAATTTCATTAGCATTGAGGTTGATATAAAGGCTGCAAATCTGAGCTCTGGATCAAAAGATCACTTAATTGCCACGAAGATTTAGGCACTTTCAATGTAAAGTTAGTTTTAAAATCTTTTCCCCGTCTACGCCATCGGACGACACGTGGCACTATTTCATTGGTTCGGATCGTGCTCAAAACTTACCCCTTTGAATTTTGGACCTTTTTCCTTGGCGACATGTGTCAGATAACTGAGTGATTTGTCTACGAGCCTTCGGATTTTCAAGCGTCCACCGCTGTCCTTTTGTCTCGGATGTAACAGATCAAGTCATATAGAATCCTCCGATCCGCCGAAATGGGCTTCCATGTCCCTTTTCTACTAGTGACATGTGGCCTTATCTCGATTGGCTTAAATGTCCTTCATAAGCAAAATCACGCGTCCCTTTGTCCCACTTGTTCACAGTAAGTTTCTGTACATGGTGGCCGAAGGGTGGTAGCACGAAGTCCTTATTTCCTCATGCACTCTTGTCCCTTGCTCGTGGTAGTAGGACTTGGACAAATTTTCTTTCTTTCGGTCGATTCTTGGCATTTCGCGCCCATTTGTCCCAAATGTCCCTTTTTATTTGGGCCAACGGAGGCTTTTCGGTCGATCCGCGCCTTCCGTGTATAATTGTTCCAATTTTGTCCCAAAGGCGGTCTTGAGGTGACTTCGCCAATTTTATGATTTTCTCTATTTTCTTAATCAATCTACTTGCTTGGAACTAAAACTCTTGATGCATGTTATCAAATTAACTCTTGAGGGTGAAATTTGGATAACAGAATTTATTCCTACGATACTTTGTGAAAAATCAATTGGTTTTTTTATAACAAAGTATGTTTAGATGGAACGTTAAATGTGGTGGCTTAGTTCAAAATTGAAAATGTATCTATGAGGAAGTACATATTCAATATGAAAATAATTAGTTGGCTTCATCAAATATAAATTGCTGGCATATCAATTAAAATATGGAAAATAATGTAAGAGGTGTGAGCTTGAATGAAGCAATTATCTTATGTATCGAATATATGGTCAAATTCGGAGAAGAAATTATTTATGAGTATGCAAGACACACACATGAACTTGATGGTTGGATGAAGAATTCAAGTTAAGCAAAGACACATTCCCACTCAGCTATATTGTTTGATGAATTGACTTTGCGCAGAGAATTACACATTGCATTCTAGAAATGGAGGTTTGTCTCAATACTATAAGGTTCATTACAAGACCAAAGTTGTTATTTTTAGTGCATATAACATTCATTCACAGTTAGTTTCGATATCAAGAAAGTATCCGAGAAAAATCAAAAAATATTAAAAGAGTATCATTTCTACATTAGTGATGATCGGACACATTCTACAAAATATGTGCAAGGGTGTTTCTAGGTGTTTTATGCGAACTTGAATGAGAAGAATATTTTCTTGACCAATAAACATTACATTTGGCTGAAAATTGCACATCACATTTCAAGAATACAAATGATTTATTGGCTAAACAAGATGCACAAAGAAACAAGTGTAAAACATATCTATATTTTTAATAAAGCGGGACATGGGAAATTAGAGCATGTGTGAAAAGAACACTTATAAAAGAAGAGTTAAAGTTCAAGGATGTGCTCAATTTTGCAAAAATATTTTGATTGGTGTGTCAAGAGCATGGGCCATGAATCTCAAGAGAGTTCAATGGTTCATAGATATTTTTGGTTGATAGAGGAACAACATTTGGCAAACTATGAATACCATATTAGAGTTCAGGATCAAGTGATATGCACTCATTTCATAGTTTAGAGGCAAGTTATTGACTATTTATACTAGGTGCATGACATGTTTTTGTATATCATGCATTGATTTTGCATGGAATGAGTGTGATTCACAATAGTGGGTGGACGAATGGACTTGCAAACCTATAATTCCACTCAACACATATCAAGTTCCACGAGCATTACAACTCTGTAGTGTCTTTACATCATATGACAACATCACCTAACTTTGACCAAGTCTAGATTTAGTAAAAAGTACATATGTATGTCATGTTTTAGATTTATAAATTATTAAATGATAAAATCTTAATGTATTTTAAATTTGACTTGAGTTTTAGTTTGTGATGTAGGGCACATTTTTGTAGTTAATGCGACAAAATTTAACAAGAGTGGAACATCACGACTTCTTGTCTTTTTGTGTAGAGGGGAAAAAAATTGACTTATATATCATTGATGGTGAAGGCTGAAACATTTTGGATACGGGAGTGGGAGCAAGGTATCCGATACGCGGAAATGGAAAAAAATTGACCCCGGATACGGCGTAGGATACGGCAGTACAAAAACTATATAAAAATTAAAAAATATATAAATTTCAGCCTTTTAAATAGGAATTTAATTATTAACCACATATTATGCATATGAAAGACAAGATAAAAGACAAGTTATAAGCTAAATAAGTGAATAACCACAACAAACAAGCTAGGATACCGATAAAACTTAGAAACTTAAAAGCTTAAAAGTTAAATTAAAATTTAAAATACTTAAATCGAACACAATGTGAATGTCATGAATCTCATGATATATTAAATTCAATCATAGATCAATATTCAAAGTTCAAACTATCTTTCATTGTCAATATTCATCATATTCCTCTTCATCAAGAGGATCAAAACTAGCTACATCATCATCATTATGTGGTTCATTAGAACCACATGGGCTCGAACCACTCGCACTAGGGCCACTGCCAGTTGCACCCCCTTGTGCATGTAGGTCTCGTGGTGCTAGTGCCACAGAACTCCCCTCATCATCATATGCTCCATGGTGGGAAATGGAAGCATCCAAGTCAACTATCTCTGGATCAATGTCTCAATGTCTTGTTGACCCTTCCTTGTACTCCAGTTTGCTTGTGGGATAAAAGGCGCAAGTTGGAATGTATGTATACCAAATCTTCATCTCTTTTAGCCCCTCAACCTATTGCGTTTCTGTGAGTGGATGAAACTATATGTACTCTAGTTGCGCTAAGAGGAAGATGAACTTGCAACCTATTAAGGCAACCCAAACTTCAAAGTCAATGCAAAGTTCAACTTCAAACTTAAACACTCAAACTTAAATTTTAAAAAACTAAAAGAAAAGAGAATAAAAAAATTAAAACTTACTGTGCCAAGACCTTGATTGCAAGAGGTTGCAAGTAAACCGATGAAGTACCATGGAGGTACCACCACATATGAGCATCCATCTTGTATTTGCTCCGAAGAGCGAGAAGGCTATGACCCGTTTTTGCTATGAAATTGCCAAACTCTACCATAACCTGGTCTTGGGCCTCAGGATCAGGGAAGAGCCTAGCCAATGCCGCCATATATCCCTCACTGACTTCCGCATCCCTGTATGGTGCTACCCTCCCTGGCAAGGAAAGGATCTCTGTGCTATAAAATCTAGGAGTCAATGCAAAAGCTAGTAGATGTAATGGGGTGGTCATTTTGTTCCACCGCTCAATGAGGATTGACTTCACTTGTTTGAAAAATATTTCCTCAGGATCTTGTTCTTTTGCATTTATGACGGCTTTTATCTTCTCAATCATTGAGTCGATGCCGTCATATATCTCTCCTAGACATGGCTGATCCGTGTCAGTAAACCGGATCATGCTCATAATGGGCTCCGTAAAACTCAACAGATAATCCACTCTATCCCACCAAGGGTCCTCTAAGATCAGGGTCTTCACTTTTTGAGCCCGTTGAGTGTTTGATTGCCTCCATATAGACCAAAGATTGGATGTTACCATCCTCATGAGTGCCTCTCGCACCTTCACTAGTCGTCTCAAGACGATTGTGTGTGATGCAAACCGAGTCTCAGCAACCTAATAAGAATGAGGAACAAAAAAAATTAAAAATAAAATTGAAAGCTAAAAGAATACTAAATTTTTTTATTTAAATTTTAAATTAAAAAGAAAGAAAGAAATCTTTTCTTCTACATGATCAACCGACAAACATTTGGATTTCAAAAACATTGCCCCCTTAGGGCATATGCCCCTGCCTAACTAATCACATTGATTAAAGGCAATGGACTCAAAAGAATGTTCTTGCATCTTTCCATCCATTAGAAACAATGGACACACCTGTTTTGGTCCATGAGTCCCTAATTGGTTGCAAGGAGGTTTCCACATATTTTTTTGTTTATCCAAAAGGGTGGTGCGGATCTTCTCATATCCTGGTGATTTATACCTTTTTGGTGCCTCATTGATGGCTTTCACCATCTCATGCCAATAAGGTGATCTCACAACATTAAAAGAAATCCCATTAGCATATACACACCTTGCAATGTGTTCATCTGCAATTTCCCTGCTCTCATTTTGAAAGGCCTTTTCCAATGGCCCTTTTGTCTTGCTTTTCTTTCGTGCAAGGGAAACATCCTCATCCGTGGAGATAGGAGCCACAAATGGATGTGGCATGGCCACAATTGGGGATCCACTAGGTGATGGAGCAACTGGAGGCCTCGTTGAACGAGATGAACCTCCTCTTTTAGCCAATGGATGACTGCTCTTGTAGCCACATTTGCCTCTGTATCTTCCTGTTCTTTGATATATGCCAAAACTTTTGCTTTTGGCACCCCAACAATAACACAACGAGAGAACCGAATGGATATGGAGAAAACCAAGACAAAATTTTATAGAGGGTCCCAACATGGAGGTGTGGGATTAGATGAGACCTCTCCAAGTGCCACGGAGATCGAGATATAACATGTCGAAGTTATAGCTTTTTTTGGTCTCAGGTCTCTTAAGGGATTATGCTGGATGAAGTAACTTTGAAAGCACCGAGAGAGCATTGGCATCCAAAATGATGCCTCCCTTAATATTTACCTAGCTGCCCAGACATTTTAGCGTAGTTAGTGTAGTGCCACGAGATTGCATTTGCAAAATATAGCATCAAACAACCTTATACTTGACTAAAGTACAATATTTTGTATTATTGCAAACAATAGCACAATGAGAGAAACAAATCAAGATAGAGTAAACCGTGATACATTTTTGTAGAGGGAGCCCATGTGGAGGTGTAAGATTAAATGAGACATCTCTGTGGGGCCACATAGACTGAGATATCAAATGTAAAATTTATAGCATTTTTGGTCTCAGAGCTCTTAAGGGACTATGCCTGACGAAGTAGCCCCGAAGCACCGAGAGCATTTACCTCTAAAACGAATCCTCCTTAGCATTTACCGGCCATCTGGATGTGTTGGCCCCAGCTTGATTTGGTGCCATGAGCTTCCATTTATAAAATAATACATTGGACAACCTTACACTGACTCAAACTGTAGTATTTCACACGGTTGCAAACAATAGCACAACGAGAGAACCAAATCGAGATGGAGAAAACCAAGACATAATTTTGTAGAGGGTCTTGATGTGGAAGTGTAGGATCTAACAAGACCTTTCTAGGTTCCATGGAGCCCGATAAATCACCTGATGAAGTTACAACCTTTTTTGGACTCATGGCTCTTAAGGGACTACGCCCGAACGAAGTAGCCCGGAAGCACTGGGAGCGTTGGCCTCCAAAAAACACCTCCACTAGAATTTACCTAGTCACCCAGATGTGTTGGTGCAGTTGGTTTGGTTCCAATAGCTTCGTTTGCAAAATATTGCATTGGACAACCTTACATTGACTCAAATTGCACTATTTGACACGGTTGCAAACAATAGGACAATGAGATAACAAAATTGAGATGGAGAAAAATTATATAGACTTTCGTAGAGGGTACCCACGTGGAGGTGTAGGATCTCATAAGACCTCTCCAAGTGACACAGAGTCCGAGAATTCACCTAGTGAATTTATATCCTTTTGGACTTAGAGCTCTTAAAGGACTACCCTAGGAATGAAGTAGCCTGAAGCACCGGGAGCGTTGGCCTCTAAAATGACACCTCCCCTAGCATTTACCTATCCACCCCGATGTGTTGGAGGCTGGTCGAATCGGTGACATGAGATTCCATTTGGAGTATTTTACACGGTTGTAAAGAATATCACTTGATGAAGTTATATCCCTCAACTTTGTCCTTTTCTCTCCATCGCACTCAACTTCACCATTCTTCCTCTATGTCCACACACACTACTCACAATATAAATATAAGATATGTCTTTACAACAAAAAATATGGAATAAGATCTGTTAACAAATGTAAAAAGGACAATGACCGTGCAACATTACCAACAAATGATTTCTTTTCGTATTATGGTTGGATAAGGGTCACTCTCGAGGATCATATTCATATTCGGTGTATCTCTGTTTCACATGTAATTTTTTTAGAATAGATTTTTTCTATCTTTTCATTCTCTTGAGAAACAGATAAGGGTTAGGGCTAGGAGGAATACCTATTGAGTGTTGGGAAGGTGTGCGCGTACCGTAGAGAGATCAGACCGATTGTGAAGAGCTCCTTTTTGTCTGGGAAGGACTACCTGTAAATAAGAATGCAAGACCACCAGATTTTCATTAAACAATAAGTGAGGGAACTGCCTTGGGCCCAAGAAATATTAGACTTCCTTTCGAAGGTGGTCAGTTCCCTTTTAATACAAATTAATGCAAATGATAATAAAGAAGCTATTGTGAAATCACGATTTAGGTACCTCGTTACTAAAAGCAATAGAGACTAAACTACCAATAATAAAATGTCATGCTTGTTTGTTTGGTCACTGGTTATTGATACGTTCAGATCAAGTTACAGGGATAGACAAGGCTAGATATGAGATTGTTTGGAGGTAAATAGGTGAAAGGTTGGTTTTTGATATAAGTCATGATGACGATCTTTGGTCAGCTGGATAACCGACCACGGTTATATAACCGGCGATGCGGTAGGGGATAACCGATATCGATAGGGGCGATGATTTAGGGCTTTTAAATGGAGGTTGGTTGTAAGGTGGTTATGGGGTTTAGAAGGTTGGTAGATGGTTGGGGAGTAGTAGGGTAATAGAGAAGACTCAGAGAGTGAGAAAGCTATCTTTGGGGCAATATAGAGATGGATGAATGAAGGTTAGGTGCAGGGTGTTGCCGGTGGTAGATCCAGGAGTGAACTTATAATCACTATGAATCAAAAGTTCACAAAGAAATGTCTAGAAGCATACAAGGTAATAAAGAGACTACTTACTAGTTTCGATGCGGATGCGAGTACAAGAATGCAAAGTGGCGAAGGAAAGGCTCAGTTGGGATGATCCAGCAATCAGAAGTGAGCTGATGAAGCTATCCTCCGACTCTCCCAATGTTTGGATGAGTGTGACCGTGATCTAGTTGCTCAGTTACAGTCTTGGGCTCAATACTCCTCTCTACAACCTCTTCTCTCTCTCTCACTTGTCCCTCTCTTGCAAAATGAATTTGGATCCCTTTGTTTTGGTTGGGGGAGGTCATTTATAGGGAACCGATGGCGGTTACCTAACCGACATGCCGGTCGCGTAGGGACCAATGTCGGTTAGGTCAAAGTTGGCTATTTTTAGTAAAATAGCCAACTTTCCCTCCTTTTCTCCCGAGGGGTCAGTTGTGGGCTTGGTCAAGTCATTATTAGGTTTGTTTTGGTGCGGGTGAGGGGTGATGAGTCATGGGTGTGGGTCTGGACCAAGTTATAGGTCTTAATTAGGTTAGTTTAGGGTTAGGGCTAGGTCATAGTGAGGTGGCGAGGTGAGGTGGTGGTTGGAGATGTGGATTTATTAATTATAAGGTAATTAATAAATAATTAAGTGTGTAAGGTTTAGGTGGTGAGGTAGGGTTTGGTTGAGACGAGATGCGGGGCACAGGGCATCGTAAGACCCAAATTTGGTTTCTACATTTGCCCCTTGTTGTCGTGTAGCTTTTCTTGTAAAGCTGCACTAACAATAATAAGAAGTGGTTGCCCGATTAAGGGTATAGGTAATCCCCTCAAATCTATCATAGATTGAGGTGACGTGAAATCGGGGATAGGGTTGATAAAGGGTGAATGATGATGAGATGATGGTAAGATGGTGGGTTAAGTTCAAGGAAGCATGACGCACATTGAAATGCGATAGTGTGACCGGGGTACACAATTTTAAAAGCAAACAAGCAATTCGTAGGCAAAGGTTGATAGTTTATCCAAACAAGGTTGATATAATCCCTGTATCAAGGCATATGAAGTAGCTCTAAGGGATATAACGGGTAAGTTACCGGAACATTTAGGCATGTTTGAAAATACCAAATGGTTGGTTTGGTTGAGATAAACATCACGAGTCTCGGTCTAGGCAAAGCTGGTTGGTGATCAATTCAAGTATCCTAGTCATGCTAAAACACAAATAGGTGAGCTCGATTGAACAAATAACTACATGATGGGTGGATAGAATCATAATTTGCGGGCCTCGGTCGAGGTACTTAATTGGTGCGGTCTTGGGTCGGGCCGATTGGTTGGGTGCGGCCGTGGGTCGGGCCGATTGGTTGGGTGCGGCCTTGGGTCGGGCGATTGGTTGGTTGTGGCCTTGGGTCGGGCTGATTGGTTGGTTGTAGCCTTGGGTTGGGCCAATTGGTTGAATTCTGACCTTGGGTCGAGCCAATTGGTTGGTTATGGCCTTAGGTTATAGGCAGATGTTGGAGACATCGGTGATTTAGCGATTGTGGATATCTATTGGAGGCCTTAAGGGAACTACATGGTGACGGTGAACATAGCCGAGGATTTGAGGGGTGTAGAGCGATTAAGGTGGATCGCAGGACACAGGCCAGGTGAGTACGAGAGGATTCCTCTAGATTGTGTGCGGAAAAAATTTGGATTTTTCAAGATATACCCATGGATCATAGACCATAGAGGAGGATCGACGCGAGGCACCATTCTCACCTCCACGCCCGACACTTCGGAAGGACCGAGAAGAGATAGCAGCCAATCACGGAGTAATGGATGCGGGAGTGATAGAGTCTTATAGATTATGGTGGGCAGCGAGCTATGAGGTACACACAAGAGGGCCGATCATCCTAACATAGCTCGATTACGGTGGAGAGAGACCGCTGCGGGGTTTAGTTCACCGGCTTGAGCACGGGTGAACGAGACCACGAGATTGTTAGAGGCTTTGCGGTCATGAGTGGAGAGACTAGAGGCAAGACTCCTCCACGCGAGAGGGCATATTCGTATGTTAAGGGAGAGATTGGTGGATCAATGGGAGGAACCAATAAGTGGTACTTTTGAGGATGGAGAGGCCGAGGTGGCGGTGTCGGCGATCACCATCGCTACTTAGTTCGGGAGGAGGCATAGGGGCCTAAGTGAGTTTCATACATAGGGGTAGAAGAATAAATAAGGACTCCGACCTGCGCGTCGATAATAGAGAAGATGTATTTGTTTAACATCTAAATAAAACTGAATATGTATGTTGATTTGAGTTATGATAATAATAAGAATGTTTGTGTTTTGAATGTTTGGATTGATAAAGGACAAAGGTGAGTGTTATCAATATAAATACGCGAAAATATTTATATTTTTAAGGAAAACACAACACATGATAGGTTATGGTAGGGGATGGTCGAGCTAACCTTGGGAGACCCCATGTCTCCTAAGTGCTGCCTACATAGCCCATTACACAAAGCAAGGAGGGCCTCGATCGATGTAGTTCTCCTTATGACCAGGGAGAGGTGAATTCAGGCAATTTGGTTGTGGTTAGGCAATTTGTTGGTTGGTAAAAGTTTGATGTTGGTAGGGTAATGTTGTTGGTGTTGGTAAGGTATTGGCGGTGTTGGTGTGGGTATAGGTGAAGCGAGGGTTAGCTTACCCAAGCATAGGAAACCGTGTCCTGATTAAGGTCAACACATAATCCTAGATTCGGGTAAAAGAGGCAAAAGTGTCCCATAGTTGGAAAGAGCTAAACAAACCACGTATTATCGTAGGATGAGCTTGAATCCCTAGGTACATTGCATAGTGAGAAGTCAATAGGTGAAAAGAGTTGTATAATCACAATATATCGGATATATGTCACGTCCCTTGAGTTTTGTTGTTTTGAAGAATGGTGAGGTGAGGTGGATGGTATAGCTGGGGCAAGAGAACTTGTTATAAGGTGATTATTCTGACGAAAGAGAACCAAACCTAAATAGACAAGTCCATGACTCAAAAGTGCTTTTGAATACTACTTTTATTTTTTTGGATATAGACTGATCGATGTGGGAAGTCTATATGGGATATGCATTTTGTTGTTCTTGAGGTCTTCACAAAGCTGATCAATGTGAGAAGCTTCTGATAGAGGCTGACTTTGTATAGCTGTCCTTCAAGGGAGCAGTCTACTTATAGTAGCAGATGCGGCTTTGCACATAGTTATCCTTCGAGGGAGCAGTCTAGTTTATAGCTTAGAGGTCTAGATGTCCGTTTGGCATGAAGCATCTAGTTTTGCAGGAAGTTTGACTCAAGAATATCCCAGAATTGTATAATTGAGAACTTGTTATTTTGATACTTTTAAGTCATGGACCAGACTAAAAAGGGGAAGGCATCTTTAAGAGGAGGTGATGATCAAACCATGTGAGTTTGATTCTACTTTGAGATGCACAAAACAAGGTGTATGAGGTGGTAAATGAGCTCAAGGGATGAGCGCAAGGTAGATAAGAAGTGATGTAACACTAAATTCAACAGTAGAATGGTCGGAGATGCAAGACATTAAGGGTTGAGCTCAGTTTACCATTAAGAAAAGCTAAACGATAAGTACCTGATCCATAAGTGTGAGTGATAATGTAAGGCCCAATCCAATTAGGAGTAAATTTTCCACGTTTGCTCTTTTCTAGTTTGGTTACATGTTGATTCTCTTTGAGGACAAGATCACCAATCTTAAAGGTACACTCATGAATTCGCTTATCATAAGCACGCTTGATGCGCTTTTGATAAATTTGAAGGTGGTCAAGAGTTGTAAGACGACGCTCGTCAAGAAGCTCCAATTGGGCTAACCACTCTTGGCGGAAGTCATCATTGGTGAGAATATCCTAGAGAGATATTCTAAGGGAAGGGATTTGTATTTTGAGAGGCAAGACAACCTTGGTACCATACACCAAAGAGAATGGTGTGGCATTAGTGGAAGTATGAATGCTGGTACGATAAGCCCAAAGGGCAAAGGGGATGTGATCATGCCAGTTTTTCCCAGAATCATTAACGAATTTCATGAGAATTTTGGTTAAGGTTTTGTTAAAAGATTCGGCTTGACCATTTTCTTGTGGATAGTAGGGTGACGAGAAGCTAAGTTTGATACCAAAGTTGTCACAAAGGGCTCGTAACAACTTATTTTTGAAAGATTTTCCATTATCGGTTATCAGGCGATGAGGAACACCAAAATGACAGATAATGTGATGATTGATGAACTCAACGATTTTTTTTTTTGGTTGAAATGAGTGGAATGGCCTCCACCCATTTAGTGTAATATTTGGTTTGTGATGATCCAACGGTGACGTTGCGAAGAAGGTGGGTGAATCTCACCAATAAGGTCTAAACCCCATTGTGAGAAAGGCCAAAGATCTCGTGTGACCTGTAGCGGGTGGCTGGGAGTATGTTGAAGGTTGGCATGTTGTTGACATAACACAATGCTTAACATAGTTTTAGAGTCTTTATTAAGAGTAGGCCAATAATATCCTAGGCGAAAGATCTACTTGGCCGTGGCAATGCCACTAAAGTGCCCACCACAAATTCCGTCATGGACTTGTTGGATGGTATGGGTGACTTCGGCTCGGTTAGACATCGAAGGAGGACACCATCGAAGCCATGTTTATAGAGGAGTCCCCCATGACAACATAACTAGAAACACTTTTAAGAAAAGCGTGTTTGCCATTACTAGTAAGGTTAGGTGGGAGAACAAAGGTTGTAAGGTAGTCGTGAAATTGGTGATACCAGGTATCCTGTGAATCAGCAAATACATTATTTACCTTACAAACATCCGAGACTAAGTAAGATGGGGCAAAGAGTTGTTGGACCAAGAAAAATATGTCGAGTCAGTTGGTAAGGCAGGAATTTACGAGGCCAAGCAAGCCATAGTATCCGTAAATTTATTAGTTGAGCGTGGAACGGTTTGGATAGAATAATGAGTAAATAAGGTCAAAAGTGAATCCACGTAACGTTTGTACTTTTGAAGTTCCTCATTTTTACATTGGTAGATGCCAGTAACTTGATTTACTACCAATTGAGAGTCACCAAAAATGTTAATAGACTTCACACCTAAGTGTAACGCAATGTGGAGACCCAAAACAAGGGCCTCGTATTCCATTGTATTGTTAGTGCAGGGGAAATCGAGCCTGAATGAAAGAGGCATAGGTTCACCATCAAGAGGAATGAGAACAACACCCGCCCCTCCACCACGCTGACATTTAGATCCATCGAAGAAGAGGGTCATTGGATAAGACGCATCACTGAGTGAAAGGGTTGCGATGAGTTCATCAGGGAAAGTAAAATTGGTAAATTGTTCCCAGGTAAAGGGGCTTCCACGAGTTGATCCGCGATAGTTTGTCCTTTTGTGATTTACGGTGTCCAAACTCAAGGTCGAGGTTGGCGAGGAGCATAAGCCATCGGGTGTGATGCATTGGTTTATATGAGGTTTGGCGTACATATAATGTATGGGATCAGCATTGGTGATGACCAAAGTTTTGTGATTCAGGAGGCAATGTCGAGTTTGGTGGCCACGAATGATAGGGCTAGGCATAACTTTTCTACTGTGTATACCTAGTCTCGTAATCCACAAGAGTATGGCTTATGTAATAAACCTTACTCTTGATGCTCGGATTCATGATGTGCGAGCATGGCTCCTACAGCATGGTCGGTGGCAAGGGAAAGGTAAAGGTAGAAAAGGGCAATCATCCGAGGTGGGATAAGCATGGGTGGCTGCAAGAGATAAGCTTTAAGAGCCTCAAAGGATTGGTGGCACTCTCACTCCATTGAAAGACAATGTCCTTTTAAGGAGACAATGGAAAGGTTGACATTGATCCAAGAGTTGTGAGATGAAACGCCGGATAGATTGGAGTTTTCCCTGCAAACTATGCAATTGTTTTAGGTTAGTGGGTGGGGGCATTTCTAAGATAGCTTTGACTTTAGCTGGGTCAACCTCAATGCCACACAAAGAGACGATAAAGCCAAGGAGTTTTCCTAAAAGGATGCCAAAGACACATTTCTTTGGTTGAAGATGAACACAGTATTGTAATAGGCAATCAAAAATAATGGTTAAAACATCGAGATGTTCACTACGATGTTTGGATTTTCCAAGAAGATCATCGACATAATCCTCAAGGATAGTGTGCATAATGTCATGAAAAATGTAAGTCATAGCCCGCTGATAGGTCACACCAGCATTCTTAAGGCCAAATGGCATGACACGATAGCAGAAGGTCCCCAGGGGTGATGAAGGTGGTTTTATGTTGATCGGTCGGGCTACTAAAATTTGATTGTATCCCGAGAAACCATCCATGAGAGAAAGCATCTCATGGCCCGTAGTGAGATCAACAAGTTGATCAATGCTAGGTAGGGGGAAGTCATCCTTTGGGCAAGTGAGGTTAAGGTCCCAGAAATCCGTACATATCCAAAGTCCCCAATCACTTTAGTGATGGGTATGACGATTAGAAATCCATTGAGGATAGTCAATAGGTAAGATGAAAGAAACAAAAGGATTCATTGAAGCTCTTCTTTAACCAAGAGGGAAATGCGTGGATGTATTTTTCTCGGTTTTGTTTAAGCGATTTGGAGTCCGGGTTTCGTGAGTGATGTTATGGACAACAATGTCGAGGATCGATTCTGGCATGTCGGCGTAGAGACCAAGCGAAAGCTTGATTGCGGGCATGGAGGAAGGTAGTGAAGGCGCTTGCATTACGATGCAAAGAGAGATTGTCCGATATTTACAATGTGAGGATCGTCCTCCATGTGGATGTTGATATCTATAGTCAACTCATTCAACATGGTTTGGGTTTTAGATGGTAAGGCACGTTGAATATAAGAGTCGCCCTCCGCACCAAGGTAGGTGAGGATGGAGTCGCTATCCTAGCACTCCACAACATTAATCGAAGGAGATTCTTTTTCGATCATGTCTCGGATACAAAAGGGGAGAGAATATGGGTCTTCACCATTGCATTGATAAGTGAGAGGACCTAGGAAGATAGCATTCACGAAAAAAAAAAAAGTTAGGAGGGATAGATTTTGGGTC
>CM031242.1:1035051763-1035166042 GCA_018340775.1 Taxus wallichiana var. yunnanensis
AAGCATTCTAAAAGAATTAAAATAAACAAGTGCATTTGTTTTTGAAAATATATACCAAATTCATATTCTTTAAAGAACTCTAGAATTAATATATCATTCTTGATAAATTCCGTGATAATAGGTTCATCCTTATTTTCTACATAGGTTAGGATCACTATGCTTAGTGTTCTTTTTATCAAAGGCTCCAACCTTATGGATACGATAAACTTGATTTCTAGCAATTCTACATCAAGCCAAAATGTGAACAAGAGGAAACCATTGAATCTTCTAGTTGATTTTTCTCCCTAGGAATGGCATCAATGGAGATGAAATGGCAAGGTTGTGAGGTAACGAGATTTGGGCATGCACCAAAATATGTCAATAAATGTTGTGGGGATTTGAGGCTCTATGCATGGCACAAAGTATGTATGGTTTTGTGAGTAAGCATGAGAAGGACCAAAAGACATTTGTGTGCAAAATTTCTATGTAAAATTATGAACATACACAATTAGGTGATAAGACTTGGCACACTACGAAAGGCATGCAAAAAGTAAACTCAAGTGAAGAGGTGTGTTATTTTCCTTGCACAACATGTTATGAGAAACTAAAAATGTTGTGAGGTAACTTGCATGACATTGAAAAAGATGAAAATGTTGATTTGGTGCAAGACTGAGGAGCTATGAGTGATACAATTTTGTTAAGGAAAGCTCTATGCACAGTGTGAGATGTCACTAGGTGCAATTCAAGCATGAGACTTAACATGCTCTTAAGGTAATGTAAAATTGAACTCAAGTTGAGAGGTGTGGTAGTTACATTGTACAAAATTGCAAGAAGTTGTAAATGTTGTGAGACAATGCAGACATTGCCAAATTTGCAAATGTTGATTTGATGCAATATTATGCAAATTGTGAGTGATGCAAGGTTATTAAGGCAATCCTTTCATAGGGCGTGAGATATCAATAGAATCTAGGAGGCTCAAGAGGATCTACACAAAAATAAATGTGTGGTGGTGTGTAAATGTTCCACAATATTTATGCACACTTTGTAAGATGCTCATTGCAAATGAACTCAAAGTGAGTAGTGTTTTCATGTTGAAATCCTCTACTTATGAATTTGGTCCTTCTATATCTCATAAAGAGACACAATAGTGGTTTAAGATATTGAACATTTGTTTCTTAGTGTTTCTCAACATTTTTCTCTTATATCTATTAGGATCTTGATCCTCCTACCATGATTGATAATTTTCCATGTTGGCCAAAAACCTCTCTTCAAATGCTACCCAGATGAAGGTGGGGTCCTTTGTTACAAATATAAAATATGTGTAGAGCTGCATAATCACACATCTTACCATCATTGAAAATGTTATTATTGGAGGAATGTCATGTTGCTTTAGAAGGAGAAACTATAATATTACCCTCATTCTCAAAAAATATGGAAAAACTCTCTATCAACCAACCAATATATAAATGCCATTCAAAAATCAATTGTAAAAATAGAGCATATTTGCTAATGATTCAAGAAATGAGATCTCAATTTTTCAATATAAGAGATAAAAATTAAAATTGAACTTTCCACAAACTAATATGAGAAGAATTTTGATACTTTATTTTGTGAATTATTGCTCTAATTGACTGGAATGTGACTGTGTGATTACATATTTGCAAGTGTCTTGAGTGCATGATCATGATATTTTGAATTAAAGGAGTATCGTTGTCATCATGGAATGAATGAGGTAGTATAAACAGAGTTATAGGTCAACACATAAATTTGACAAAGGGGGATTGTTCTCTAAGTAACATTCTATAGTTGGTTGCTTAATTGCATTTCTTTCAATGGAAAATGAACACTCTGTTCAACTATTAATTTAGTCCACTCGAAACCCATGCTCGAATTTCTTTTTCAAGGGGAAAAACTCACTTTTGGAATTTTGTTCCAATAGGAATGTTTTCGTCAAAGCTAAATCAATCCACTTCCAATAAAAGTAGTAGTACACTCTTATGTGCTACTGCTCTAATCAGATAATGTTCCATAAGAAAAATAGTTAAATCAAATGACATCAAGCAAGCTCGTGTTGATAAAAAATTTGCTAAAGTGGACGAAGAGTATCGTTTGTAGTTCAAACCAAGATAAACTTAATTGTATATATAATTATAGATAAATGACAAGAATAATATGATTATTGGATTAGGAATGGTGTGGGTATATATATATATATATATATATATAAACTTGAATCAAGATCATTTTGTTCCATAATAGTTAGTAGTTGGTTGCTTAATTACATTTCTTTCAATGCAAAATGAACACTCGTTCAATTATAATAGGTAGAACTACTCTGCTAGGTTCCTAAAAATAGTAATTGCCATGTAAATAAGCACATCAAAGAAGACCACAACATACTCGTGATGCCCAAAACAAAAATTTTTAAGCCTGGTCATGATACAAGAGATTTATTGGGGTTTCAACTAGGGTTTCTTTTTTGCCCATTTTTTACAAAAATAAAAAAATTGAACATACCTAATAGATTGAGGATGTTTGGGCTGGATGTGGACTCTTTGAGGGCTATAACTCACTCAAGTTCAACTTTGGGCCCTATGGGATCCGTAACGTTGTCACCTCTGTCGGTTTTGTGCTTCATGCGAAAGAGGCGGGCGAAGGAAAAGTGAAATCCTCCACATCGCCTCTAATATATAAACTAGGGGGTTCATGCGAAGGTGGTCCACATGAAGGGGGTTCACCCGAACCCCATTTTGTGTGAACCACTTTCCGTGACATACATGGTAAAAATTATGCCACATGGCACTTCAAACGTAAGGGGTTCGTGCGAAGGGGGTGTTCGCACAAACACCCCTAATTTCGACCCCACCACATTTCCCACTCATGCTTTTGGGACTGAAAGGAACAATAAGAATATTTTTCCAAGATGCGATCTCAAATGATAATAGCACACCACATTAGATTTACAAAATAGAAGAGTTAAAATACCATATATGGAAATCCATCATAATCCATAATGCTCAATACATTACAATACAATGACTTGAATTACTCAATAAGAAATATGTACATATAGGAGGATGGAAGTGCAACTACTACCTAAATCAGTGATGAAGAATGCCCACTAATTGATATTAGTAGTTAAGTTAACTCTATAAGACTAGTAAGCTAACTCCACATAAGTGAGAAGCTAACTCAACACAACTTGTAAGATAACTCCATACAACTAGTACACCTAAGCAAGCTAAACCAAAAAGTGTATGGCTAATACAAGTGTAAGAATTATCCTAATAAATAAATAAAAGGATAAATAATAACCTACACTTAACCTACACTAACACCCTCCCGTAAACATAGCTTAGGTGTGATGAGTGCATTATTTGGCTCATTAATATCATTTCTTCAGATGGAAATACTCTTTGTGATATGACTTATTAGTATATGGGGATGTTTTGTGTAGTCATATCTTAGTAGGTTGATGCATTTTCCTTGCTATTATTTATGAAATCCGTTTATCACATGAACCTCCTACTAACTATCTTTATAAGATCAAATGTGATGATGTGTGTAGGGAATGATGGAAGTTCTTGGTGAATAAGAAGCCCGAGTTCAAAGCATGCGCCTAAAGACTATTTCCATTGAATTGACCTATTAGCTTGGGCTTGACTCTAATGGCCCATAGGAATCTATGAGTTTTAATTGATATTTGATGAACAAGTGTTTAATGTCACCCGATATGGCGAATCTTGTAACCAACATTATCTATATGAAGACTTTGTCTTTAACTTGGGTACCACTTTTCTAATTGTCTAAGAAGATTATCTCGCATATTGTTCTGGATTTGTTTTTGATGTGTTATGAAATCATTTTGAAGTTAATGAAAGTGACGGAATTTTGAGAATCAGAAGTTATTGATCACTCTATCTTGAGGAAGAGAAAGGGCCCACTCAACCGAGGAGATACGAGGTTACTTTGAGTTCATGCATATAGTCCTTTGATTAGTTTTACTGCAATTATCATTTGATGAGCTTTACATGCATGCTTTGATTAACTATCTTTGCTTTCTCCATTACCGCTTCCGCTTAGAATAGATGCTTTTGTTATGCAAATCTAGTTCATGAATAGTCTTGCTTTCTGCTAAAAATTCCATTTATTCAGTTGTGGTTTAATTTGTTAAGAATAAGTGTGTGCGTATTTTATTTTACAATAGAAGATTAGTTGCTAAAATTCCTTTCATTGCACGTAGTTTAATTCAGAGACTTGTATTTAATTTCCATATATTTTAATTGCATTTCTATAGAATAGTCATTACAACTAAGAAACCCCCAATAGACTCAACGTATAACTGGTTCTCCTAGACTCCATTCCATATTGCCTAGACACAACCCTAGTTTAGAATGACACTAACAAATATTATGTTAGTTAAATGATTGGAAGAATACAATGACCCATCATTTTTGGCGTCGTTGTGGGGGACATAATAAAATGCTCCATTACTTTATTCTATATGCTATGGGTGTTAATGGAGTTCATATAGGAAACCAAAGAGTTCTCTGCACCTTAATTTAAAACCAACCAACTTTGGATGCATAGGTCATGAGATAACCAAGGGAGATTTATAGCACGTAATATTCAACAAATATCTTTAGACACTTCACAAGAGAGAAACACTAAGAGTGATACAGATTCCAATTCAACGCCTAGAACCTTTTCTGAGAATTCTATATCCTCTTCACATCGTTCTACAATGGGGGATCTTGGGAATGCTGAAGACCAACCTTTAGGATGAACCTTTACATACCCCATTTTCCTTGATGTAAATGAGGATGCACCCATGAAAAATATCTCACCATCCATCCACCCCCTCTTCGAGGAATGACCAAAGAAGACCTTGATCAGTTTTTGTTTGAATTTAAAATCCTGTGCTACATATGACTACCAAATGACAATCAAAAACTCAAACTATTTCCCCCACTCTCAAAGATTCTGCCATGAGATGGTTTATGGGGTTACCATCTAACTCTATTCATTCTGGGAAGCCATGGAAATAGCCTTCCTAGATAAATACCAAGACTATTGTAGAGGAAGGGATAGGAAGGAAGAGTTCTTCCAAATACGACAAAAGGAAGATGAGAATCTAGAGGATTATCTAGATAGATTCCTCTTTCTCCATAAACACAGTGGGTATGAGTTACATGCGAGACATCACTAAAATGGTCTTCCTGAAAGGACTAGATTAGGAAACCAAGAATTCTCTCCATCTCATGGGAGGTGGAGACGTGCATAAGCTCACCATGGAACAAATTACTGAGCTATGTAGAAGATATTCTAGAACACAGGGAGGAATACAAAGGAAACAAACATCCAAGTCTTTGGGTACCTCTGAACTTCTAGAAGAAATGGCCAACATGAAAATAGACATTCTGCTGCAATTAACATCCACCATAGATGGACTCAAGGAAAAAGCCACCCCGCTTAAGAACCATTGGACATGTATTGCCCTAAATTTTGGAAGAGACACCCCTTGAGAGAATGTCCTTTGGATGTCACATATATGTGCTTAATATGTGAAGTTACTAGCCATGACACTAAGCATTGCACATTTATACCATAGTTGAAGGGAGGTTTGAATGCCATCTCTCAAAAAAGTGCTGAATTAAATTTTTTCCAAATACCAAACAATCAGGGTGGGTTCCCATCTAGACCAACTCATAATCCCTAGAGAATGCCATGGCCAAATCAAGCCTCTCAGTCTTCTTGGGGACAACCTGAGTGGGCAAACTCAAACCGGATGACTTATCCATATCCACCACCTTGGACAAATCCTCGCACTCAACCAGGTTGGGCTCCACCACCGCAGCCAATCCTTGTACAATCAATAGTGGGGTCCTCAACAAAATTTTAGCCAAAATCGGTCCTGGGCACCACCACAAAATGGTAATCAACAACGCAGGTTCCAAAGATCCATAGCAAGCTTTAATACCTCCACCTCAAGCCTACCAAAATCAAGGACAAGAAACGCAAACACAACTTCTAGCTTAGCAAGTATCCAATCCTAAAAATCAATAGACATCTTCGATTGATGACACGACGCAGTAACACCACGCAGTTAACACTATTGGTAATTTACGATTACGATCCGGAAAAATATCAACCCTCATGTTGTTATCATAGAATCGCTTGATGATACCGATAAGGAAGAAAAACTTGAGGGTAACACGGGTTCTTCACCAATGTCGATAAACAGGATGATCAAATACCCAAAATGGACTATAGCCCCTTTTCCCGAGTGATTACAAGACACTCAAACTACATGATGAAACAAAACTAGTTCAGAATTGAAAAAAGTACATATTGAGGTTCCACTATGCGTGCAATACAGACATCCCCGAACTAAACCAAACCATTAGAAATGAATGTATAAAGACACCAGAAGAAAAAATAAATACCCAAAGACTGTCAGAGTCGAAGGGAATTTGGCTGATTTAGTTGTTGGCACCCTTATCTCACCAAAATATGGGGATCCTGGGAGCCTTGTCATTACTATTTGTATAAACAACCAGTCAATATCTAATGTTTTAGTGGATCTTGGTGTTGCTATTAATCTCATCACAACAGAAATGTTTAACCTACTATCTCGATGTGGGCTTCAACCAACCAACATTGTTTTGCAATTAGAAGATCAATCCATTGTTGTGCACTGATGGTGTGGTTGAAGATATAATGGTCACTATTGAATCATGGGAGTACCAGTTGATTTCATGGTTTTGCAGCCTAAAGCTTGGAAGTTGGGATATACAATCATCTTGGGAATACCTTGGTAAAGCTGGCTACAACTACTTACATCGATCGTAGGTCGTGCAACATGAAAATTCTAAATGGGTAGAAATCCAAACACATTTCATTATATCCTCCTGCCCAACCTTATACGAACAATTGTGACCAGGTATGGGTGGATTCTTTGGATGCTAACTCTTTGAGTTCTTCTTTCTCGACACTATATTGTAATACACAATCATATGACTAAGTGCAGAGTTATATGTGGTGACCGATTCTAAGGACTCGCAACTACGGAAATCAACACTATTACTACAGAAATTCGTAATACCAAAGCATTAGACATTACCTCTGCTTTGATTACGGTAGGAAACTCTATGCTTATAATTCGAACATTTAGTTCCTGATTTCTATTGTCCTTTAACCAAGGTTATGTCTTTTGATAACATATCCATCCTGCACATGCTTCAGCCCCATGTTTTCCCATTGAATTCTTTTATCACTAGTACAGAGCTTGCTCTTGCGAATGATACTAAGCAAGTGCTTGTCAGTATGGGTAGAGAGTTGACTATAGGAAGCGACTTGGAGGTCAATCAAGAAGCTAGGGTGCTTGAGGTTCTGAAGAAACATTCTCATGCTTTTTCTTAGGATTACATTGATATGAAAGGAATTCATCCTAGCATCTGTACACATCATATTTACACCGATGACATCAAACCTATAAGGCAGCCGCAACAAAGAATCAATCCAGAATTGAGAGACATAGTCAAAACTAAAAGATCAAAAAGCTCCTAAAGGTAGGTTTCGGGTATCCTATATCCGATAGTCAATGGGTTTCCCCATTAGTTATGTTACCAAGAAGAATGGTAAGTGGTGAATATGTGTTGATTATAGGGAACTATTGAGTCAAATCACAACACCCCGAACATCCGCAACTCGATGGGTTGAGACTCTCATGTGCGAGGCATAACATGGAGCTTTTCCCAAGTGTGGGACCTTGCGAAATCGGAAAACTCTCCGGATGAAGGCCGGTTCCTATTCCTCTGTTCAGATGCACACGTAAAAAATGCAGAGGGTTTACTCAAAACCTAAACTAGCTTGCCAAGGAGATAGGGTAAGAAGATGCATAAAAATAAACCTAAACTAACAAAGGTGATGCACCGAGGAATGAAGAACACCTGTCTTGCCAATAAACACAAACCATCAAAATGTAATGCAAGATCATGCACGAGATAACAAAAATTGCGCAAGTGAAAGATCAGGAGGATGTAAATGAACACAGAGAGGGTTGAGAATCATCCACAGACATGCGTTATTTGCTCCAAAGATTGATACAATACACTACAAAATGCCAAGAGGAAAAGTTGCATTACAGTTTTAGATGGGAGGTTTGAACTCCAAAAATTCACCTGCCAAAGAGAAGAAGGGAGGGGCAAAACAAGAATGTCCAACCTTTAGAAAGAAGCCCCTCCTTACAATTTATAGGAAGAATGAGAGAGAAAAGAGAGAGAGATTCCAAATCTACCCCAACCACCTCTAGGTTGCATTTAATTCATCTCATTATGGTGGTAGGTGAGAACCCTAGCAAACCCAAAAAGTGGCAAACTGTATTTTATATTTTTAAGAACTTGTTCTCACCCAATTAAATATATCTAGTCGTAGTTGGATAGAGGACCTCGTAAGCTTTCTGAAAATTCCAACCTTGCATGAATCCGAGCTCCCTGTGAAAAGTTATGGCCATCTGAATATCTGCGCCAGGGTCTGCTTCCTGTCAGCACTCAGAATGTTGTGCCTCCCGAAGATGTGCCAAGGCGCATCCATCCTTATGTCGACATACCCTTACATGTGCCAAGGTGTGAATTTTTCCATGTCGACACTCATTTACCTGCGCCATGGGCGCATCCATATTTGTGTTGACATCCATTTACCTACGCCATGGGCACATCCATATTTGTGTCAACACTCATTTACCTACGCCATGGGCGCATCCATATTTTTGTCGACACTCATTTACCTGCGCCATGGGCGCATCCATATTTGTGTCGACATCCTCTTTTCTATGTGCCCTTTACCTACACCTTGGCACATCCATTTTCATGTCGACACTCTTTGTTGTGCGCCCTTTACCTGCGCCTTGGCACATCCATTTTCATGTCGACACTCTCTTACCTGCGCCATAGGCGCATCCATATTTGTGTTGACATCCTCTGATGTGCACCCTTTACCTGTGCCTTGGCGCATCCATTTTTGTGTCGACACTCTTTTCTCGTGCGCCTTTACTGCGCGCTGCGCGCATCCATTTTCATGTCGACACTCTTTTCTCAGTGCACCATAGGCGCATCCATATTTGTGTCGACACTCATTTACCTGTGCCATTTACCTTTGGTGACGCAATAAATATCGGGCTCTGAGTTTCTTTGATTTCCATATTCTTCTACTTGTCTATATCTACCCGGGGGGGAGATATTTACAACAGAACTTAACAAAGCCACCAAGAAAGATTATTTTCCCTTGCCTTTCATTGACCAAGTTTTGGACAATTTGGGGTAAGAAATATTTCTATTTCTTGGATGGGTTTAGTGGGTATAATCAAATTAGTATTGCCTCGCTGATCGGGATAAGACTACTTTTACGTGCCCTTGGGGTACATTCGCTACATAGTCTTACCTTTTGGGCTTTGTAATGCCCCCGCTACATTTCAATGCAAGCGCTCTTGGCCATTTTTGTAGATCTTACTAATGAATGTGTTGAGGTTTACATGGATGATTTCACTATCCATGGATCCACTTTTGAAGAATCTTTGAATAATCTTGAGAAAGTACTCAGTCGATGTGAACAACACCAACTATCTCTGAGTCATGAAAAATGTCTAATGATGGTTGATCAAGGAATTGTCTTAGGTCACCATGTTTCAGCCCAAGGTATACAGGTGGATCCCAAAAAGATATCAGTCATCACCCAATTACCTACACCAACTAATCAGACTGACATCAAAAGTTTCCTTGGCCATGCAGGTTATTACCGCCGATTCATAAAAGATTTTAGCAAAATTTCCGCCCCAATGTTTTCATTGCTAACCAAAGATTGTGTTTTTGAATGGTCTTCTTAGTGTCAACAAGCATTTGATTCTATCAAAGAAAAGCTGACAATAGCCCCTATCTTACGTGGCCCTAACTGGGGGCAACCTTTCCATATCCACACCGATGCTTCTAATACAATATATGGGTGCCGCTTGTCTTTGGACAAAAAGACTTAAGATCATATGTATGCAATTTATTTTATCAAAAAAATATGACTCTATGGAAAAAGAGTTTTTGGTTGTTATATATGCTTTGAATAAAAATTTCATTACATCACTGGATATAAAAATTTTGTTTACACTGACCACTCTACCATTCGATATTTGATGAACAAACCAGTGGTTGGCGGAAGGCTCATTCACTAGTTACTCTTGTTGCAAGAATTCAATCTCACTATTATAGATAAGCCTGGGAAATCTAACGTTGTTGCTGACTTTATTTCCAAAATAAATGTTTCAGGTGATGACGAAGCAGTCCAAGACCAATTTCCCAATGAACACTTGTTTGCTATCTCTACTAAGACTCCCTGGTTCGCTGATCTCACGAATTATTTAACAACAGGGAAGTTTCCTGCCTATTTTACTCATAAGGAAAGAAGGTGATTGGTTAGAAATAGTGCAACATATAAATGGTGTAACGGATTCTTATTTAAATGTTGTCCTGACATGGTTCTTCGCAGGTGTGTTCGAGAGGATGAGGTACATGACATACTGCGAGCATGTCATGATGAGCCAGGAGGTGGACATTATTCAGTGAAACAAACAATTCACAAGATCCTTGGAGCAGGGTACTATTGGCCTTCCCTCCATAAGACTCACAAAAGTATGTGTGGCAAAGTGTGATGCATACCAATGAATGGGAAAACCTACACTTTCTACGGAAATGCCTTTAAACCCTCGGGTTGGTTCTAGGACCATTTGAGAAACGGGGTATTGATTTTGTTGGACCATTTGATCCTCCATCATTTGGGAAGGAGTATCTCTTGGTATGCACGGACTATGTCACCAAATGGGCTAAATTTCAAGCATTGGCATCCGCCAATGAAGCAAGTTATTGCTGATTTTCTCTACAACCGGATATTGCTACGATTTGGAGCACCAAGGGCCATTATATCTGATCAAGGTCCTCAATTCGTTTCAAATATGATTGAAGATTTCTTAGGAATCTATAGAATCAGGCACCGAAAATCATCACCATATCACCCCCAATCCAATGGGCAAGTGGAGGTAACCAATCGAGAACTCAAGAATATTCTAACTAAGGTGGTCAATGCCGATAGAAAGAATTAGGTACCAAAGCTTCCTGAGGCCGTCTGGGCCTACAACACGACCTGGAAAACAACTACTGGTTTCTCTCCCTATGAGCTAGTCTTTGGGAAGAAGTCACTATTACCTGTTGAGTTCGAGTTGCGCACTTGGAAAACAACATTGGAAGTTGGGATTGATTTGGATGAAGCACAACATGAATGAGTGTTGCAGTTGAATGAATTAGATGAAATATGGATGGAGGCATAGCAAAGAGACCAAAATTCTACAAAGATCAACGAAAAACTTGGCATGATGCTCACAAAAAAAGGACATTTCATGAAGGACACAAGGATTTTACTCTTTGATTCCCGCTATCGCCAGATTTAAAGGCAAGTTGCGTACATGTTGGTTAGGTCCCTATCAGGTAAATCAAGTGTTTGATAATGGCTCTGTTCGATTGATACCAATTGATGGAGACAAACGGACTCTTTTGGTGAATGGGCATAGGCTCCGAGTTTATCACCAACCAGCTGGATAAGAAGAATTTCACCGACGACATTCTATTACGAACAGACATGCATGCTGAGGAGGCTCTTTTCCTCTCACGCATGGAGTAATCAATCTCTTACAAATTCAATAAAGGAAGATGATCCTTCATTTGATCTTCTTCCCTTAGTTAGTAGTTTTTATTGTAATTTCCAATAAATGCAAGAATTTTCATTATTTCTACTGCCGCTAATCATGTTTCATCCCAAATTACAGGGCGTAGGAATCTATGGATATCAGTTGACTAAATGTGGCATGGGTAAGTGCATTTTAACTTGCTAATGATATTTCTATGTGAAACATTTCCCCATGTATTCATTTGTCATTATGATGCCATCATGAAATGATTGCTATGGTCATTCTGGATCTCTTTCCAAATCCGGCTCTATGAATGACGGCATAAAAGGAGTAATGGCTCATAAATCACCACATGCTTTGATGTGTCACACTCTCCAACGTCAGGACAGGTGGCGCTTGCTCCTCAACCATGGGATATGTGCCACCGTAAAAATCTTAATCTCACACGGGTGGCCGGTCTCATCACTATTTTTTCACCATCACCTTTGCTTGATGTTGTGCTACCCAAGGAATATGGTGTCATTTGAAATTTAATGCTTCTACAACCGCTTCTTCCCATTGTGGTATGCACATCAATCACAACTGGTTTTATCAGACACTAGACGGGAAGTGGAAGGAACACTCTGCTCTGGTTTTTTCGCTACCGTGTATTTCTACTTTTGGCTCAAAGATAGAACCACGAAAGACTTCAAAACCTCGCTTCACCGATGCCTTACTCCTGAACGCTGCCCTTTCGTAGGTATTTCATAATTTTGGATGGTTGGATCTTATTCAGTAGTTTGAAGGTTTCGATGAGGGCATTGTGGAAGAGTTCTTGAATAATTTTGAGTCCACCTACTCGCAAGTTGGTGGACAGAGAGTTGAAATTACTAGTCAGGTCATTTCTAACTTGTCTGACTTACCAAACTTCGGTTTAAAGGTTATGACGAATGCCCCTTTGCAAAGTCTCGATTTCTCGCCCACAACGAAGGAGAGGCACTCCCGAGAGGTCATCCCGACTCCATTGGGTGTCCGTAAGGGTGTTAAGTGGAAAATTTTACCCGGAATCGGGGTGAGATTGTGAAATGGATCAACCGATATTTCATATGTGACGGCCTGTGCCTGCTCTCGGGTGGTGATGCACTCAAAATACTCATTCACCTTAAAAAGGGACATGTCAACTAGGCCCTTCGGGTGAATCTTCTAGAGTACCTCACAGACTCCATCATTAAAGTATGCTAGAAACATTGGTCCAATGGAGGCAAGTCCATGATTAAGCACCCCGGGTTGATTCATCTGTTGTGTTCACACCAAGTCTTCTTTCGACCAAAGCAGAGGCTCGAGGGACGTGCTGGTGGCAAAGGGTCTAGGCCAAAGCAATTAAAATATGGTCTCTCTTCTGCACCTCGGTCTACCCTTGCATCAGGCCCTTGCCCTTCACATAGCCAAGCAGAGGCAGCTGATGTTCCTGAGCATGCCGACATAGTTGGTACTCCTGAGGGACCATCCCTGTCCATTTCTGATTCAAAAGGAAAGTGTCCCATGGCCCCATCTTCCTCCAAGAAACTACGGTCCTAGTGGCTTAGCTCATTTTTGTAGACAGGTAGTTTCCAATCGAAGTCCTTGCCTAATGATACCGCCCACATTCGGGAGGAACTACATACGGAGGATGACCCACTGCTCCATCATCTGTTATTCCGTCATCTATAGAAATTCACATTGTAACTCCTAAAATGATTGACACCCAATGGCACCTTCTCACAACTATCTGGAGGAAATTGCACTACTAAAATATTAGTTACAAGGTATGGAAGAAACCACCCTTTTATTACAAGCTGAATTTACACAAAAGACAAAGAGAAAAAGTTCAGAGATGCTGCCTTGTAGCTTGAAGTAAGTTGTTTAAGTGACAACATGATAAGATTCTTACCCTCTTGAATAGTTTCCAATAGTTGTCCCTTCAGAAAGGGAATCATGCGGAAGGAAAATCAAAAATTAAAAAATAAAAAGAATCTATGGAAGAGGAAAACAAAAAGTAACATCTATCTTAGACTCTGTCTACCCTTTGGCCATCAAAATACTTTCCTGTAGGAAACCCTCCTCAGTCTACAACATGTATGTCCAAGAACAATTTTATTCTTGGTAGTTATTTCAATTTTGTTCTCAAGCCCCTCATGAAATTCCCGATGGCCCTAGTTTTTATCAGCTTACAAGTGCAGTGCTCGAAATTCAAAATTTGCTCTGTGAATTTTATCTACATAACATGATAGTGACCAATGTCCCTGATTTCTTGATCAACCTATTTGTGGGTGATTTTCAAATTAAAGCCTTTCGTCTGTATTGTGGAATCAGATAATTTGGAGGCAACAAAAAGAAAGTTTCAATAACACTACTCACCCATTCGATTTCACATTTGCCCAACTCATCATACGATGTTGCCCTATGGAAAAACTTTCGATCATTTTACTATCGTGCGGGGGTGGGGTGAATACTTCTCGATTTTGCTTGCAGTGTGTTATTGATTTTGAAAATTATAGTCAGGATAATTTTGGGGTTGCTTGGCAAGCTTGTGACAGGATATGGGATACTTTAAGCCCACCTTTGAAACGTAGGGAGGTTCTCTCTTCCAGAATTTGAGCTGGAGCATGTGTAGGGGTGATGCTCTCATCACCATTATCAAACAAACTATAGAGAAAACCAGCCAGCAATACACTGATGAATGGGTAGGCCTCCAAGTATGGCCACCACTCCTCTTGAGCCCTCTCACGACCTGGCAGAACAATGTAGCATAGTCCCATGACAAGTTTCTTGCTGGGTGGTAATTACCTCCAATACTCGGGTAATGTAAGAATACCATGAAGTAATACGCGATCAATTCGAGGAGTATGACATGGCTGAACAACTTGGAAGGTGAGCAGGGTGCAGATGAGTTGCATTGGGACATGCAATAGGTAAATTCAGGGGGAAAATGATGAGTGCATTGTTTGGCTCATTAATATCATTTCTTCAAACCGGAAATACTCTTTGTGATATGACTTATTAGTATATGGGGATGTTTTGTGTAGTCATATCTTAGTAGGTTGATGCATTTTCCTTGCTATTATTTATGAAAACCGTTTATCACATGAACCTCCTACTAACTATCTTTATGAGATCAAATGTGATGATGTGTGCAAGGAATGATGGAAGTTACTGGTGGATAAGAAGCCCGAGTTCGAAGCATGCGGCTGAAGACTATTTCCATCGAATTGACCTATTAGCTTGGGCTTGACTCTAACGGCCCATAGGAATCTATGAGTTTTAATTGATATTTGATGAACAGTGTTTAATGCCACTGATATGGCGGATCTTGTAACCAACATTATCTATATGAAGACTTGTCTTCAGAACTTGGGGGTACCACTTTTTTATTGTTGAAGAAGATTATCTGCATACTATTCTGGATTTGTTTTTGATGTGTTATGAACTCATTTTGAAGTTAATGAAAGCCATGGAATTTTGAGAATTAGAATTTTTTGATCACTCTATCCCGAGGAAGAGCAAGGGCCCACTCAACCGAGGAGATACGAGGTTACTTTGAGTTCATGCATACTGATCCTTCGATTAGTTTTACTGCAATTATCATTTGATGAGTTTTACATGCATGCTTTGATTAACTATCTCTACTTTCTCCATTACCGCTTTCGCTTAGAATAGATGCTTTTGTTATGAAAATCTAGTTCATGAATAGTATTTCTTTCTACTAAAAATTCCATGTATTCAATTATGGTTTAATTTGTTAAGAATAAGTGTGTGCGTATTTTATTTTACAATAGAAGATTAGTTGCTAAAATTCCTTTCATTGCAAATAGTTGAATTCCATAGACTTGTATTTAATTTCCGTAGATTTTAACTGCATTTCCATAGAATAGTCATTAAAACTAAGCAACCCCCCAATAGACTCAACGTATAACTAGTTCTCCTAGACTCCATTGCATATTGCCTAGGACACAGACCCTAGTTTAGAATGACACTGACAAAGATTATGTCAGTTAAATGATTGGAAGAATACAACGACCCATCAAGGTGGGTGAAAAGAAGGCGGATCCCGGAAACAAGGTATGATGAGGTACCCATATACAACAACTTAGAAAATTGGACACCGTAAGGTACCCAAAACCAAGTAATAACAAAGTAGAGAGTGAAAATCCCATTGTAAGATATCCCAAGAAGCTCGGCTCTAAAAAATCATACAATTTGAAGAATTTTAATTAAGTGCGCACTATGGTTTGAATCCACTCATCGATCATAGAACTAAAAAAACTCGACACTAGGCTTCACTGAATAGCTCCATGCAAGGAGACTGTCAATAGAGTGATGTCGAAAGTGCAAAAATACCAAACATAATTTGATCAATTGCTACAAATAGGTGTGTCACGATCTAAGAATAACCAAGGCAACAAGGAAAGGACATGAGATCCAAATAAATAAGAGTGCCACAATCCAAGAAAAGCCAAGGTAACAAGGCAAGGACACAAAATATGAAGAAGCAAGATCAACTGCTACAAATAGGTGTGTCACAATCCAAGAACAATAACCAAGGCAACAAGGCAAGGACACAAGATCCAAATAAATAGGAGTGCCACGATCCAAGAAAAGCCAAGGTAACAAGGCAAGGACATAAAACCCGAAGAAACAGATGTATCAACATGTAAGAGAGAAAGGAAACAAAAGGTAAAGAATCAAGTATCAACACCACACCCTCCCATACTGCTAAATGGGTAGAGTGACACCACAAATCTGTATGAGTTTCCAAAATCAACTACTCAAACACTAACAAACTAACATTGGGCTTCACCATAATAGCTCCCCCACAAGAGAGATTTTCAAAAAAGTGTCGAAAATATAGATCCAAAATATCTCAACAAACAAGAGAGATATAAATGTATACACCCATAGATACAAGAATGTAATACCCAAAATTTTAGGATGTCGGGCTCAACCAAAATTACATCCACAAGTGATTACAACACCCTCCCAAATTTGGCACTTTATAATTGAGTGCATGTAAATATTACAATGATTAAAATTACCTTTTACATTTTAAATATGTGTATAAAAATTTCACCAATACGTAGATCTCGAAAAATACACAATTTCAAAAAAAGATCACCTTAATCTAAGCTACGAGATCAAAAGTTATGAGCTCTAGAAGGTTTTGCTATTAAAATAATATTTTAATGCTGATGTTTTTTAAAAGGTACACGTGACACCAAATGTCCAAAGGGTAAAAGAGTGCATTCACATGATACGGGGTTGTGACCAAAGGATAAAATCCTATGCCCAAAACCTAAATGTCAGAGGGTAAATCATTTCATCCGGAGAGTACACGTCTTTATCTAATGGATAAAGGAATGCACTCATAGGGTACGGATTTGCGTCAAAGTGGATAAAAGACTACATCTGAAATAGAAATGTCTAGAGGGTAAATGAATGCATCCAAAAGCTACATGGCTATATCCAATGGATAAAAGAATGCACCTAGAAGGTACAGATTTGCACTCATATTTGATTGTCTCAAAAACATGGTCGAGTTTACAGTCAATTCTAGGGTTTTGGCACTTTCTAATTCCAATGGTACACTCATTTTGCATAAAAATGAATGTTGCGAGAAAAAGTGCTAACAAATTCCGAATACATGAAAATAATAAACCCTTGCTTGTAAAGAAAAAAATTACATATGGATGTCTACATCATCTATCACTTTGATACCATGAAAGGCATGATAAGAAGATTTTTCCAAGTCTGCGATCTTAGATGATAATATCACACCACATCATATTTGCAAAATAGAAGAGCTAAAATACCATATATAAAAATCTATTATAATCCATAATGCTCAATGCATTACAATATAAAGAATTGAATTACTCAATAAGAAAGATGTACATATAGGAGGAAGGAAGTGCAAATACTACCTAAATTAGTGGTGAAGAACTCCCACTAACTTAAAAGGAACAATAACCAGATCGTACCAAGCCAAGAACACAAATGCTAATCAAACACCATGATCAATAAGATGAAAGTAATTTTCCATAATAACTTTACATAAACCTTTGCAAACAAATGAGCAGAATATCATATATTATTATGGAACTCAATGAAATACAATGAGAATGGTCCTTTCTTATATATGCAAGGAATAACAATCTATGAACTAGTCAAGGTCGTAGATCAATCCATAAATCATGGAAATAACTAGTCATCAAATAACTAGTCAAGTCCATAGATTTATAAGAGAACTAGACATCAAGGATCTATTCAATACCATAGATCTAGGAAAGAACTAGTCAATACCATAGATCAAGGAAAGAACTATGCCTAACAACTAGATAAAAACACTATCTCACTTTCCCTCCAACGAGTGGTCGAAGACATGTTTTAAAACAATTACCTTTTATTAATAAATAAACAGTGGTAAATAATTCCCTCCAATGAGTGGTCGAAGACATGTTTTAAAACAATTACCTTTAATTATTAAATAAATGATGTTAAATATATATAATATGAGAAACAATTTATTTTAATGATAAATGTGGGCATCTACCCATTCTAAAAAAAAATAATAGAACTACATAATATGAGGATGGGAAGATGTCATGGTGGTAAACAATATATTTTAATGATTCCTATATGATAATGGGCAGAGAATAGGCATCGACCCATTCTAAAACAAAATAATAGAACTACATAATATGAGAATGAGCATCTCTGTCGATTCTAAAATAGAATAATATACCAAAAATGAGACAAATATAAACAAAGAGATGCAATGCTTAGTCAGCCAAAATGATTGAGTTCAATATTTCCCACCCATTCTAAAAAATAATAATAGAACTACATAAGGCTTGATCCCTCTCGTGGGTATGTAGTGCAGCACTTGGTGGTGCATGTACTTGGCTCCACCAAGGTTAGTCCATCCAAAATGATACAATTATAAAAAAATAATAGAACTACATAAGGCTTGATCCCTCTCACGGGTATGTAGTGCAACACTTGGTGGTGCCTGTACTTAGCTCCACCAAGGTTAGTCCAGCCAAAATGATACAATTATAAACAAAATAATAGAACTACATAAGGCTTGATCCCTCTCGTGGGTATGTAGTGCAACACTTTGGTGGTGCCTACTTGGCTCCACCAAGGTTAGTCCAGCCAAAATGATACAATTATAAAAAAATAATAGAACTACATAAGGCTTGATCCCTCTCGTGGGTATGTAGTGCAACACTTGGTGGTGCCTATACTTGGCTCCACCAAGGTTAGTCCAGCCAAAATGATACAATTATAAAAAAAAAATAATAGAACTACATAAGGCTTGATCCCTCTCATGGGTATGTAGTGTACACACATGTGAACACATGCTATAATCTTGGCTCTCATAAGGATAGTAGTAGCTATATATATAATACAATAATACTAATTAAAAAAAAAAACAATGTTTGTTTGTATGAGAATGGGCTTGTGCCCATTATAAATGTGCACATCTTCTATAAAGGTTGTCACAATGCACTACTTCCCATTCCTTCCCATGTTAAAAGAAAGTAAATATAATATGTTGAACTTAAAGTTATCTATAATCTTCTTCTATTAGATATATAAGATATTTCTATTAGTTATACATGAGAATGAGAAAACTTATCTCTATTCTTCTTCTATTAGTTATGTATGAGAATGGGCATCTACCCTTTTAAAGATGAAAGGATGAACAAATAAATAGAATAGTGAATAAAAAAGCATAAAGTTTCTTTTCTTCAAATCTTGTTAAAATTATCACAAGGCACAATCAATTCTATTCTATTAATTACATGAGAATGGGAATAAACACATTCAAAATTATTATTATTCTATTCAAATGTGAAGATATATATTATATATATATAATGATGAACTACATAATGATCCCATTTTAAAGGTACATGTAATTATAATATTCATTCTAATATGAATCTAATATCTTCCCTTTAAAGATGAAAGGATGAACAAATAAAGTAGAGAGAGTAAAAGTAGCATAAACATTTTCTTCAAATCTTGTTGAAATTATCACAAGGCACATCTTCCAATTCTATTCTATAATTCTTATATGAGAATGGGCATACACCCATTCAAAATATCTATTCTTATTCTATGCTTCCCAAATGTGAATGGATATATATATATATATATTGTAAGATGAGAACTACATAAGGCTTGATCCCTCTCGAGGGTATGTAGAGCATAATATGCCCATTCTAAACATCTAATATATCTTGAATCTATTACCCCACCAAAATGATATAATTATAAACAAGAACTTGAGCTATGCATTGAATGATTTCCTATTTTGTGCAAGTTTCAGGATGGGGTGTAGGAAAACATGAGCACCTAATCATTTCTTCAACAAGGAATATTCAACCAAGTCATCACAACAAAAAATTTTATCATTTAATCTTGAATATGTGATTCATGTTGATGTTTGGTAATGCAAGACCATTATGTGCTTGAATCACATCTTCAGGATGAAATGCATCACTTTTATTAATATCTTGATGCTTCACTTCATCTTCAAAATGAAATGCTTCACTTATATTACTACGGTCTTTAATATGATGAGAACTACATAAGGCTTGATCCCTCTAGAGGGTATGTAGTGTAGTGCAACACTTGGCTCGCTAGGGATAGTCCAGCCAATATGATACAATTATAAACACTTAAATAGAGTAGAGATAAAGTAATTTGAATCACAAAAGAAGAATAAACATACAAATAATTTGAATCACATAAGAAGAATATAGATAAAATTACTATGATCATATTAAATATATATAAAAATATATATATATATATATATATATATATATATGGAGACGATTCACAAATTATTACAAAACAAACAATGTTTGTTTGTATGAGAATAACCTTCCCATGTTAAAAGAATGTAAATATAATATGTTGAGCTTAAAATTATCTCTATTCTTCTTGTATTAAATTAGATATATAAGATATTTCTATTAGTTATACATGAGAATGAGCAGATTTATCTCTATTTTTTCTATTAGTTATATGTGAGAATGGGCATCTTGCCCTTTTAAAGTGGAAAGGATGAAAAAATAAAGTGGAGAGAGTAAAAGTAGCATAAACATTTTCTTCAAATATTTTGAAACTCTGAAACTTGTGCAAATTAGATAGAGTAAAAGTAACATAAACGACCATCTTTCCTTCTATAATAAATTAATTACATTCATTTTAATACCTCTAATCTATATTCTTCTTCTTCCATGATTCCTATATGGGAATGGGAAGATCATTTTAATATCTCTAATCTCTATTCTTCTTTTCCATGATTCCTATATGGGAATGGGCATCTTCCCATTCTAAAACAAAGTTAAATTTTTCACTCCACTTGCCCATTCTAATAACTCTAAAAAATTATGAATTGAAGTTAACTTAAATTTATCTCTATTCTTCTTCTAATAGTTATGTTACATGAGAATGGGCATCGGCCCATTCAATATAAAAAAACAATTATATCACATGAGAATGGGCATCTTCCCATTCAATACAAACAAACAAACTTATCATGGGTAGATGCAATCATAGAAAAATAATAGAGTTTAAAATGGGAAGTTGAACGTTATCACAACTTGTTACTTTTATAAAAATGTAAAGTTTTTGAATATTTTGATATGTATTACACTAATATAAACAAACAATTATATCACATGAGAATAGGCATCTACCCATTCAATACAAACAAAAAAACTTATCATGGGTAGATGCAATCATAGAAAAAGAATAGAGTTTAAAATGGGAAGTTGAATTATCAACTTGTTACTTTTATAAAAATGTTAAGTTTGTGAATATTTTGATATATATTACACTAAAAAATTTGTAACAACAAAAATGGCTCTTATTACCATGACCCCATACAAGGAAATTCCATTTATTGATGGTGCAGATGACTGTGGAAGAAGGGATGAAGAATGGTTCGTTGAAGTTCACACCCCTGATAATTATTACAATGATATGTGGTTGTTTCATTCCTTGGGAGACCAACACACACCAATTGGCATTCTTGTGAGCATAAAGTGTATAACATATACAATTGTATCTCTTCAAGTGGAAAAAGTGGACAACACATCGAGAACATGCTCACTACATAAAATGGAATTACATGTTTCTCTTTACAAAAAATATGGCATGGAAAGGTCAAAAAAAATACAAAGATTCATGTTATAGTTATGGTTGGAAAATGAGCCATACACTAAAGGGGACAAGAGTGGTGTGCATAATAGTGAAGCTATTTGTGTAGGAATTATCACCATATTCAAAAATGCTATATCAGTATGCATTCACTTCATTTCTATTTCCCACCACATGAATATGGATAAGGAAGTGGGCCAATGAAAATTACATTAAAAAATGTTTACCATGCTTAGAAGACAAAAATTATCTAAGCTGGAAAAACACATTTAGAATCACACTTTCAAGAGGTGAAGTGATCTGCAAAAGAGAAAACATTATTAAAACAAGCTCAAACTGAATTTAAAAAAGTCAATCTACATTATCTGAAGAGATTCATTTTTTTATTTGAAGAAAATTCATTCAAAATTGATATTGGTCATTTTCATGTAGCTCCTGCAAAATACCAATACAAATCACTTGATTTAGCAAGTGTCAGTCTCCTTGTGCACTCTATGTTGTGTAACCTTGTACCTCTTTAGTGGGATGTAATTTTTCTTCCTTTCAAAAAAATCTACTGGTGATATTTTTGACATGGAGTTTGAGCATGAAATTCATGACATAGAAACTCATTTCTATATTATTGATGGGAAACATACAATTGAAGCCCAAAAAAAATCCTTGCAAATCTTAAGATTTTTCATCTATTCATGATAGAATCAAACAAAGGTCTACCCATATTCTATCTTCCAAAAAGAAAAATAAAACAAATAATCAAGTATTTCAAGCAACAAAATATGGCAAACAAAACATGGGTGAAAACAATATTTATTGACTCATTGTACAAAGCCAGGTCAAGGTGGATCTTAGAGAAGAGACCACAAATGTCCTAGTTTTGGTCATGAAAAGTCGAGAGGTTGGAAGGTATTTATAAATTGTATTAAGTTTTTTTTTGCACATAGAAATTAACTTACATTATTTCTCATAGAATGCTAAACTAATAAAATTTATTTTAATGTTCACATGTAGTCATTCGAAAGGAAAATTTTGTTTCTTTTTGAGAAGGGAAAATTGGAAAGTTTGAATGATAAATTTCATTTCTTGTACTCCTAGATGAAATTTGGGATAAGTGGGTTTTATTTTTTTATTTTATACCAATGGTGGGTTGCCTTGTAGCCCAAAAAAAATCTAAGACCCTAGATTTCAAGCCAAATTCATTAGATATGCTTACATAAGACTATTCAGATGCACAAAAGGTATGAAAGATGAAGAATTAGATGTCCTTATAGATAAATGCATTAGTGGTGAAGTTTGGTTCAGAGAAGAGTATGGTGTTAATGCAATTTTTCTAAAAGATTACTACAAAAGAGTAAAGTAGAGTAGAGAAACAAGAGCCAAAGTTATGTCTTATATGTTGGCAAAGAGTTCAAAATACGTTGCTCTTATAGGATGTAATGAATTAAATGTGATAAAATTTTTTTCCATCCATGAGTCTCATTTTTCTCAACTATGTCAAGATCTTAGAGAAGAAAAAAAAAATTGAAAAGGAAAAAAACACCATTAGGGGAAATAAATTTGCCAAATTATTCAAAAAAATGCTATTGAACTACTTGAATTATATGTGACTATGCTAATAAAAATTCTCAACCAAGGATTCCAGATACATATGAATTCACTTGTCAATGTTCTTATATTTTTTTTTCTTAGTAGAACATTGAGAGGTTTGGAATTCCATTTACCACCACTCACTGTAGAAGTCATAATTGTTGATTTTTGTAATCTTGTGAGTATTGTATCTCAAAAGATATATATTGTTGAGCTTTTGAGTGTCATTGGGTGTAATACAATGAGTTGTGTCTGTGTATTTATACTTCAGTACAAGCTATAAGCTAGCTCATTTGATCTTGATGTAAAATATATCCATGAAAAAGTTAAAAAATTAAAAATAATTTCATAAGGATTTACAAAATCTTGAATGCAAAACATGCATTTCAAGGGATGTCAATGATTTTTAATATATCATTTCATAATTTGACTTCACTATGGAGGTGGAAGATGTGAAATTTGATCTAGATTGGAAACATTCATATCCCTTTTTTAATATTAAACCCGAATGAATATTGCAGTTATCATCCCGTAAACATCCTTTCAAATGTCGAGAGATTAATGCATTATTGGGAGCACATGATTGAGAGATAATATTAATGCATCCCTGTATTAATAGAGGTGGGATATTGCATTAATGGAAGCACATAATACAAAAAGGTCCTCATTATATTTATCATGGATATTTAAAAATATCAAGATCAATCAATCCTAATTAAATATGAGTACTCAATTATTCCTCAAAATAAATAAAGTTTAAATATTACAATTTTTTAATTCTTTGATTAATTTCATTAGATCAAAATATTTATGATTTTTTTAATTTTTAAAGGATAAAATGAAAGAAAATAAAAAAGTAATAGTTTTCAACCTTTCCATATTTAGAAATAAATGTTTTAAAGGTTTTCATCATAATAAAAGGTTGATTTATTATTGTTTTATAGATCTCTTAAAATTATAAGCTTAGAGAATAATTTCCCATTCCATATAGATTTTTCCTAGAATACAAACATCATAGAAAAATATTAAATTTTTTAAACTATTTAGAGCTAAAAATGTATTTTTTTTTTCTTGTAGTTATAAATTTTTTATTTTTCATATCCAAATTCTCACCTTTATTGTTAGATATTTTTTCTTTTATTCATTCGAAATACATAATTATTTCATAGGGAAATTTTAGAATAAAAACTTTGTTTTAATTGGGAAAGATAATTCTCTTTCATTTTGCAATCTAGATTAAATTTTCAAAATAATATAATATTTTTATCTTCTATGAGTTCATTTTACATTTATAAATATTTTTGATCTGCCCTTGAGTTCTCTTAAAGTCCAGTGAATTATTTATTTGACTTCAAATTGCGTTATAACTTTTTTAGCTAAATTAAGTTTATTTTAAATACAACATTCTACTTATTTATATGATTATAAATTAAGATACATGAAAGGTATCATATAAATATATATCCATTAGAAAAATTTAAAAAAAAAAAAACAATAATTTCATAAGTGAATTTACAAATTTTAAAAATGTAAAAACATAAAAACATTTCAAGGATGTCATGATTTTTACCATATATGGTGTTCATAATTCACTTACTTATGAAGGTGGAAGATGTTGAAAGTGGATCTAGATTGGAAACATTTAGAGCCCTTGGATATTATCAACTTGAATGAAATTGGAGTTTTCATCCCTGAACATCCTTTCAAATGTGAGAGATCAGTGCATTTTTGGGAGCACATGATTGAGAGATGCAATAGTAATGCATCCCTTATATTAATATTATATGATGGGAAAAATGCATTAAAGGAAGCACATAATACAAAGAGGTCCTCACTTATCTTTATGGTGGAGAATCAAGTAGAGATCATGATCCAACATATTATAAATGTCTAACTTCCACCTCAGTAAATAACCTCTGATTTTTGTGTTCTTTATTATATTCTTTATATGTTAATTTATATGTTTATTCTTAATATGTTTATGTTTTTTATATATTAATATTAATATATATATATATAGTTATATATGTCAAAATTTAATTTATATAGAATATATATTATATTTTAAAAAATATTAAAAAAATTTTAAAATTTTAATTAGAAAATAAATTCAAAATTTAAAAAAATTTATTCTCATGACTTTTTATAGATGGGTATTAAAATGATTAAGTTCAACATTTCTTGAATGAAATGTTTATATATTCCCATTCACATATTAGATAGCCCATAGTAATTAACATGAATAGAATAAAATTAAATTTAATTAGAAATATTTAGAATGATTATCAAAATGATTAAGTTAAGTATTTTTGAAGAACACAATTGAAATATCATTTAATACATATGGGCATATATTTATCCATGACAAATGAGAGTCATTAAAGGAAACATATACAAAAATTCACTTTTCACACAAATGGTGAAAATCAACAAGAAGTAGAATAAAATTATTATAATATATTATATATAATGGGATAGTAGAAAATATTTTTAAGTTATGATTTATTAGGGGATGACATTAAAATTTAAAGGAAAGAATAGTTTGAAGATATTAATTTAAATTCTGAAAGGCCATTAATATTTTTAGATACTTATTTTTTTACATTATTTCATTTTTTACCTATGTACATAATTAATTATAGGAGACACATTTTAAATTTATTTTATATTTATATATAATTTTCTTATTAGAGGTCTATTTTATATTTTTCCATACTTTTTTTAAAAATTTATTAATTTTAAACACCATTCTAAATTAATCCATTTATAGAATGTTAATATCATCTCCTCCACCTTAATGTCATGCATTGATAAATTTATTCTATTAGATTTCTAAAATGCAATTCTAAATTAAAATCCCTTTATATCATATTTTTTCCCTAACCTTATATTTGGTTAATATAAAGATAGCAAATATATTTATGATATTGGGATTATATTATTAAAAACATTATATTTATAAAGCATTATAAAATAAGGTAATATTTATTTGTTTGAGAATGGGCTTGTTCCCATTACAAACAAGATAAGGTTATGAGAATGCACATCTTCTCATTGTAAGACAAATTAAATTTTATCTCTATTATTTAATTGAGAATGGGCTTGACATGAGTAGTTAAAAAAATATATTTTTTTACAATGGGAAATTTTTCTTGAATGGGAAAGGAAACCAGATGATAATATGAATCATGGGTAGAGTTAGAAACAATCATTCATATGAACATTTTATAACCACTTCCTTAGAGGTAGAAACAATCATTCCTTTTAACTTTTTATATTAGAGTTAGAAATATTCTGAATTTTTTAACCACTTCCTTTATAGAGGTTTTATAATGATTAAGTTCAATATTAATGTATTGAATGGGCATATGTCCATATTAGAGTTAGAAATATTCTAAATTTTTTAACCACTTCCTTTATAGAGGTTTTATAATGATTAAGTTCAATATTGCATGTATTGAATGGGCATATGTCCATTCTCATATATCAATCATATATTCTTCCTCAATGATTCCTATAGAAGAACAAGCATCCACACATTCAATACAATGATTGAACTTAATCATTTTAATACCTCTATAAAGTATGTTAGAAATCATGGGGAATGGCCCTTATACCTTATAAAAAGGAGAACTAATGAGGAGTTAAAAGTATAATTTTTTTTACAATGGGAAATTTAGAAAACCAATGAATGGGAAAGGAAACCAGATGATAATTGAATCATGGGTAGAGTTAGAAACAATCATTCATGTGAACATTTTTATATTAGAGTTAGAAATATTTTGAATTTTTAACCACTTCCTTTATAGAGGTTTTATAATGATTAAGTTCAATATTGCATGTATTGAATGGGCATATGTCCATTCTCATATATCAATCATATATTCTTCCTCAATGATTCCTATAGAAGAAAGAACAGCATCCACACATTCAATACAATGATTGAACTTAATCATTTTAATACCTCTATAAAGTATATTAGAAATCATGGGGAATGACCCCTCTACCTTATAAAAAGGTGAACTACATAAGGCTTGATCCCTCTCGTTGTATGTAGTGTAGCACTGGCTCTTGCCTTGGTTAGGATAGTCCAACCAATATAAGATAATTATGAATAATTATCATAAGGAAAAAATTACAAGTTTTGAAGAGTGGAGACCTAGAGAAAAGTATTTATTGGCCAAGTAAAAGGTATTCTTTGAAGTCTTGGATCATTCTAACCTTGGTGATAGATTGCAAGTGATTTAGGCTCTGCATCAAACAACCAGATTATGTAACATCTCTTTCATACAAACAAACAAATTTATGCAACATTTTATTCTTCTTCTATGATTCCTAATGAGAATAGTATCCACCAAGTGAATACAAGATTGAAAGTATATACATGAATGAAATAGTATCCACCTGATGAATACAAGATAGATCAGGTATTATAGTAATTAAGTGAGAATGGACAACAATTCATTGTTTACAATTTTTACTTTATATTCTAAGTATTTATGTTCATTGGAAGCAATTGTTGAGCCCTTGCAAATGATCATGAGTGGAGAACAAAGTGCAAGCCATGAGGTTAATCCATTATAGGAAGATATTATTCCTAATAATAGCATGATTATGAGTGGAGAACAAAGTGCAAGCCATGAGGTTAATCCATTACAGGAAGATATTATTCCTAATAATAACATGATATCCCAAGAAAAATATACTATTCCTAACAAACAATGATGAAAAAAAGAAAATATATTATTCCTAACCGATGTCAAAAAGTTACAAGAAAAGTTAAACACACAAAACACACAATTGATGGTGATTAATACTGAAGCTACATCAAACCCTTCACCATCAATTATGAAGGTTTTCACGAACAAGTATCAAGTATTATTTAAAATTTAATAATATTTTTTACTTGTCAATATTAGTTTGAGTCAATTTGATAAATATATCCTAATTGCAATTTTTATGTGTAGATGCAGCTAGAGAAAATCAACAAATATATGTAAAGAAATAGGTAAAAATATTATATCTTTTTATTTTTCAATATTAGTTGGAATCAATTTGATAAATATATCCTAATTTCAATTTTTATGTGAAGATACAACTGGAGAAAATAGAAAATCTACAAAAAAAAAATAGATGTAAAGAAATAGGTAAAAATATTTTGTGAAATATTATTATCGTATTTGAAATACATACAAGTTAATAATGAAGTTTAATATTACTTTTTTTTGTAGTGCCTCAAAGAAACATTTTCTTGTTCTTGAATTAGAAGAATTGTTAGTTCAAAAGCATACTTCTAAAAAGGAAAATACATTTCAATTGAACAATGAGCACCTCTACCATGAATGTCTATTACCCAATTTCTAACTTCTGTGTTTAAAGAGTTTCATCGAAATAACATTTTGGTCGTCTACGTTGGATACAGATGCCAAGTGTAGAAAAACTAGCAACAAAATTATTTACTCTAGCTAAAGTGGATGTGTAACCTTTGTTTTGTTGGGGTATGGAGCATTGTGAAAAAGAGGGAGACAAATTTATTAAAAATTTGGAAACAATTTGGAAGACACCAAAATTTCCATACAAATGTGAAACTATGGTTGTAGTTAATGTAGACAACAAAGGGGTTCTGAAGAAAATTTTTTTGGTGTCTCCAAAGGTTTTTGAGAAAGACTTTAAAAATAATAAGTGGCTTATGTCATCACTTTTTTACTCAACTAGCCATGGTATGGGTTGCAGATGATGTAAGAGACATCTTAAAGGGATGTTCTCTATTTCAAACAATAGTGGAACAAATGAATATATAAAATTGTGTTTATTACATTTTTGTAGTTCTTTTTCCCATTTTCCATTTGAAGTGATTATTATATACTCTTTAATAAGATGTTATTGATGGTTATTAGTATGTAATGCTCAAAATGTGTTTATTACAATTTTTTTTTTTTTCTTCACATTTCATCCAAATGATGTGATTAGTAGATAATGATAAATTAGGATGTTATTGATAGTTTACCATTTAATGCTCAAAACTAGCTTTGATAGGTTTATACAAAAAGAAAGTAATTATCAATAAAATCAGATAATATAATCTATGATTTAATTTATTGAAAAGAGTTTTGTTATTGGTTGGTTTTTTAGATCTCATTTTCCATGGAAAGAAGTTATTGGTTTTGGGGGTAGAAGAATTGCTCTTTGGAGTTCTAGGGCTTTTAAATTTAGATCATTGACCATACAACCAAAATTTACATATGCATGCTATCGATACTTTAGTCATACTTTAGCCCTTGAATTGTTAAGGATAACATGACAACATTTTGATATTGGATTGTGGTTTACATACCTACATTCAAGAGAATGACATGCCTTCATTAAAAAATTTGATTGGCTAAGAAATATTGAATTCATTTTTTTTTGTTGGGGCATATCGGAGTGTGAAATTAGCAACAAATTTTAAGATCGAAGAAGGGGAATATTGTGCCAGTTTACAAAAAAATATGCAAAAGGTTCTCAACAAGTACACCCAAATATATGGAGTAGAAAACATATTGTTCATAGGTGAAAAAAAATTTTTTTGTTCATGATAAAACTGAGGCACTTTTATTTGGATTTCCTTCTAGCTAGAAATTTGATGGCACAATGCATTCTGATAGAAAATTTTTCACACATTTATGTACATGGTTAAATCATGTGGGTCCACACCCAAATTTACGTTGGTCTTTGGAAACATTTAAAAAATCAATTACTGAGCTTGATTGAGTGTATTTGATACTATTATGTTGATTAATATATATAGATAAATTTAGTTTATTTTTGTAGTCTTTCTCATAAAAATTCATTCATATTGGTTTTTTTAGTCTATTTCATAACAATGGATTTATTACCATCATTTTATACAAAAAGAATTGTGACTTGTATTTTTATCATAACAACACATTTCCATGAATACTGAGCTTGATTGAGTTTACTTGTTACTATTGTGTTGATTAATAAATATAAAATAATTGGTTTTTTTTTAGTCTATCTCATAAAAATATATAAATATTGGTTTATTTTTGTAGACTATCTCTTAACAATTCATTTATTACCATCATTTTATGTTGTATTTATCTCATAACAACACATTTCCTACCTTCATTCTATGCAAATAAATCCATGTTATAGTTAAACATTTGTCAATTTTTATTGATATCATAAATTAGAAGCAATATTAGATACAAATATATATGATCAAAATATGTAAAATATACAACATGCAAATGCACATGACCCCATAGTTAAAATAAATCACATCCAAATTTTTCTTTCTTTCTATATTAAGTTTATGAGAATGGGCATATGCCCATTCTCATCACAATGATAAAAATATTTGTTAGTATGAGAAATGGCATATGTCATTCTCATCACAATGATAAAAATTCTCATCACAATAATAAAACTCTTTATTTGTATGAGAATGGGCATATGCCTTTTCTAACCATTCTAACTCATTGAAGCAATATTGAACTTAATAATTTTAATATCACTATAAAGGATGTGAGAATGGGCAACTGTCCATTCTAAAAAAATTAAATATTACCTCTATTTTTCTTCTATGATTCTTATATGAGAATGGCATATGCCCATTCAATAGAAGATAAAAAATTTTTTTTGTATGAGAATGGACAATATAAGTATTTTCTATGCTTTGTAAAGCTATAAATGTATTAATTATTCCAATAAGTATTTCCTATTCATACTAAAAATTGTAAACCCCTAAAATGGAAATCCCTCATACATGATATATAATTCCAAAAAATCCCTTTTTGGATTCCAATAATAGCCAAATCAAATTCCAAAAAAAACCTTTTTGGATTCCAATAATAGCCAAATCAAATTCCAATATATACATTAGTACTATGCTGGGTCAAATTTTCTATAAGGTTGTGCCATTTTGGCACATTTTTGGGCTCGGATTCCTTCATCTAGTGGCCTAAAATTGGCTCGAAATTTTTTCGCTTTTGACTAGGTCTTAGAACTTTAATAACTTTTTTGTGCTTGTTAGAATAAGTCCAAATTTTGTGTGAGCCCTAATTTATGAATGCATATTTGGCACACAAATTTTGGGGTCCATCAAGTTGTTTTGCAGTTTTAGGGTTTTTGGCATTTTAGGGCATTTTAGGGTTTTTTGGCATTTTAGGGTTTTAGAGTAGTCTTGAAATAAAAGGAGGATTGTAATGATGTAATAGATAGTGTGGATTCCAGAATGAGAAGTAAGCTATTTTGAAACTCTCTGGTTTTATTTGCAAAGCTGTTTATGTGTGTTTTTGGAGGTATTTCAACCTCTTGCAAAGTTGGATTCACATCAATTGGTATCAGAGCAGGATTTTGATCTTGCGGAAATAGTTAAGGTAACATATTACATTTTTATGTGTATTTTTACCTCTATTTTATATAATCATGGCTAGACACGGGGGGAGGTTATGCCCAGATGAATAGGCATATGTAGGAGCTATAGAGACAAGTTCTTTGAGCTCACAGGAGAAGTTACCCACCTTAGAAGGAGACATGCAAATGGGGATGCAAACCCAGATAGTGATATTGAAGAAGTACCTCCATTAATGAATGAAGGAGGAGATGAAGAAGAAAATGAGAGAGATGAAGAAACCTTGAATGAGAGACCATTTGAGGAGAGATTGATCCAGGCTTTAGAGGGAAAGAATGACGACATCAAGATTAATGTTCTGATTATGGTGGAGGGTTACGACCAGAGGAGTTGATTGATTGGTTAAATCGCATGGAAAAATTCTTTGAGTGGAAAACCCTTTCAGAGGAGAAGAAGGTTAAGTTTGCATGCACTAAGTTGGCAGTTGGACATGCATTGATCTGGTGGGATCACCTACAAAATGAAAGACAAAGGAATGGAAAGGGAAAGATCCAAAACTGGAATAAAATGGTAAAGAAGCTGAAAGAAAAGTTTCTTCTGTAGATTATGCTCGAACACTCTTTGAAGGTTCCAAAAACCTAAGATAGAAGGATCTCAAGCATTGAGGAGTATACTAATGAATTTTACAAGTTATCAATCAGGGTGGAACAAGGAGAGTCTGAAGAACAAAAGGCTACACGGTATATAAATGGGTTGAGTTACACCATACAAGATGAGTGAGTATGCTCTGGATCCATAGCCTAGATGATGCTTATCAACTTGCATTAAAGGAAGAAGAAAAGAACAAGAGGAATAATTTTAGAAGAGGTGTGAAGAGAGGTCCATCATCATCTCCAATGAGAGGCAGGGGTAGATTTGAATCTACAAAAGGTGAATCCTCTAATACAGAAGGGCATGAAGATTCTGGTCAAAGCCATGGTAACTACCAAAGAGGTAGGGGGTTTTAGAGGGGAAGAGGTTATAATGGAGGATGGGGCTGGAATAGCCCCCAAAGGAAATATACATGTTACAGATGTGGTGAAGAGGGCACAGAGCTTTTGAGTGTCCACTATCCTACACAAGATAGATGGCAAGGAGAAAAACCATGAGTAAATCTGGTTGAAGCTGAAGAGGAAGAAGAAATGGAGGTTTGCGAGACTTGGGTGAAACCCTCATGATAAGGAGGATGATGATTGTCCCAAGGAAGGAGAAAGAACATGATGTTGTTGGTGTTGATTCGTGGTTGTGAACAAATATATTTGAACAAGATGCACCTCTGGAGGAAAGGTATGTAAAATTATTATTGATGGTGGTAGTTGTGAAAATATGGTTTCAAGTGTGATGGTTGATAAACTCAATCTGAAATGTGAGAAGCACCCATATCCCTATCGTATATCATGGTTCAAGAAAGGGAATGAGGTAACCATAGATAAAAGATGCCTTATAAAGTTTTGATTGGGAATACCTACAAGGATGAGGTGTGGTGTGATGTTATCCCAATGGATGCATGTCATATATTCTTGGGAGGCCTTGGCAATATGATAGAAAGGTTACACATGATGGAGGAAAAATACATATACCTTTTGGAAGGATGGTGTAAAGGTGGTCTTGTTACCCTTCAAGGAAGAAGAGAAGAGTGAGGGCTTATTGGCTACAAAAGAGTTTGTTATAGAAATGGAAGAAGTTGGCTGGTGTTATGCACTAATGTCAAAGAAGGTGGAAATAGAGGACTTTAATATACTATTGTTTGCAAGAAAAGGTACTAAAAGAATACAAAGATGTCATACCAGATGAGCTACCAGATGGGTTACCTCCAAAGCGAGATATTCAACACCATATTGATTTGATCCCAGGATCGGCCCTTCCAAACCAGGTAGCCTATCGGATGAGTCGACACAGAGTGAAGAGTTGAATAGACAAGTGATAGATCTAATACAAAAAGGGTTAGTGAGAGAAAGCATGAGTCCATGTGCAACTCCAGCGCTATTGACTCCAAAAAAAGATGGAGATTGGAGAATGTGTGTAGACAGTAGAGCCATAAATAAGATCACAATTAAGTATCGGTTCCCAATTCCAAGATTGGATGATATGATGGATGTGCTAGCGGGAGCCCGATATTTTAGCAAGATTGACCTACGGAGTGGGTACTACAGATCGAATCCGTGAAGGGGATGAATGGAAAATGACTTTCAAAACAAAAAGATGGATTATACGAGTGGATGGTGATGCCATTTGGGCTATCTAATGCACCTAGTACATTCATGAGGTTGATGAATGAATAGAGTACTCGAGAATACAATGGTAAGTTTTTGTTGTCTATTTTGATGATATTTTGATATTCAGTAAGACAGTGGAAGAACACTTGTTACATATGAAATTGGTGTTAGACTTGTTACGTAAAGAGAGTCTATATGCAAACTTAAAGAAGTGTAGATTTCTTTAGAAGAGTCTTCTTTTTTTTGGGATTTGTCATATCAGAGGATGGAGTGAGGATGGATGAGGAAAAAGTAAAGGAAATTTTGGAATGGCCTATTCAAGGAATGTGACAGAGGTTCGTAGTTTTCATGGATTGGAAACTTTTTATAGGAAGTTCATCAGGAATTTTAGTAGCATTGTTGCACCCATAACAAGAGTGTACAAAAGGGAGGGAGTTTGTATGGACCAAGGTAAGCAACAAATAGTTTTGAATTGTTGAAGAAGAAAGTGTAGAAGCACTATTTTGGTATTGCCAGATTTTAGCAAGGTCTTTGAGGTTGATTGTGATGCCTCACATGTTGGGATTGGAGTGTGTTGAGTCAAGAAGGATGACTGTGGCATTCTTCAGTGAAAAGCTAAATGAAGTTAGGAGGAAATATTCTACTTATGATGTGGAATTTTATGCTATTGTTTAGGCATTAAGGCATTGGAGACATTACTTGGTAGCAAAGGAATTTGTACTCTTTACTGACCATGAAGCCTTGAGGTATGTAAACACACAGAAGAAACTAAATAGTAGGCATGCAAAATGGGTTTCATTTTTGCAAGAATATACTTTTGTCTTAAAGCATAAGTCGGGTAAGTAGAATCAAGTTGTTGATGCCTTGAGTAGGCGTGTAGCACTTTTGACAACAATGGAAAATGAAGTAGTAGGGTTTGAGGTAGTTAAGGAATTGTATGAAGGTGATCCAGATTTTGGTGATGTTGTGAGAAAACTTAAGGACCCTATAGTAGGTAGTGGTTCTTTTGATTATTTGATGCAGGATGGTTATTTGTTTAGGGGAAACAATTGTGCATCCTGTTGGTTCAATGAGAGAAAATATTATAAGAGAATTGCATAGTGGGGGGTTGGTTGGACACTTTGGTATAAGTAAGACAATTTCTCTTGTTGTAGAAAAGTATTATTGGCCAAAGGTAAAGAGGGACATAAGTAGGATTGTAGCAAGATGTAGAGTGTGCCAAATGGCTAAGGGCCATGCACAGAATATTGGGTTGTATATGCCATTACCTATCCCTACAGGGCCATGGGTTGATTTGAGTATGGATTTTGTGTTAGGACTTCCTAACACACAGTGAGGGAATGATTCTATCTTTGTTGTGGTTGATAGATTCTCTAAGATGGCACATTTCATTTCTTGTAAAACAACTAATGATGCTTCTAGAGTTGCAGATTTTTTTTTTTAGAAGTGGTTAGATTGCATGGAGTTCCAAGAACGATCACTTCAGATCGGGACACGAAGTTTTGAGTCACTTTTGGAAGACTCTGTGGAGGAAAATGGGGACACAACTATAGTTCAGTAGTGCATATCACCCCCAGAATGATGGGAAGAAATAGAAGTAGTGAACAAAAGCTTGGGAAATCTCCTACGTTGCATAGTTGGAGAAAAGCCAAAACAATGGGACTTAGCTTTACCACAAGCTGAGTTTGCATATAATAGCTCGGTAAATCAGGTCAACAGGAGGTCTCCTTTCCAGATTGTATATGGTAGGAATCCCAAGGGGGTCCTAGATCTAATTGTGCTACCCAGTGAAGATAAAACTAGTGATGATGCAGAAGCATTTGCAGAACACATTCTCTACTACAAGATGAAGTGAGGAAAAGCTGAAAGTGAGTAATGCACAATATAAAATAGTTGTAGATGCCAGTAGGAGAGTAAGTGTATTTGAAGAAGGAGATATGGTGATGGTTCATCTTAGAAAGGAGAGGTTTCCAAAGGGACATATAATAAACTCAAGTATAAGAAGATTGGGCCATGTAGGATTCTGAAGAAAATGAGTGATAATGCCTACAAGGTGGAGCTACTGAAAAAACTTTGCTATCTCACCAGTTTTTAATGTTTTTGACTTATAAGTTTCAGGTCATGATGAAAATGTTTTAGAGGAGGAAGAAATAAACTGGAAGAAAGCAATGATGCAGAAGAAGAAAAAGGAGAGGGTAATGCGTGTCTTGGACCAAAAGACAATCACTACTAGACATGGGAGCTACAACAGATATTTGGTACAGTGGGAAGGTTTTGCAGCAAGAAGAAAATACTTGGATTCTGAGTGGGAGTTGAGAAAATTGATTGATGAGTGCAAAATTAGATGAGTTCCATCAATTGAATTTGCAGGAGTTGAATTCTTTTCAACCAGGGAGATGATGCGGGAGCATAACTTGCAGAGACCATAACTTTTGATCCGACCATTGACCATTGGATCGTCTTGAAATTTTATAGGGTGGTAGATATACATTAGTACTATGTTGGGGTCAACTTTTTCTTGCAAGGTTGTTGCCATTTTGGCACATTTTTGGGCCCGGATTCCTTCATCTAGTGGCCTAAAATTGGCTCGAACATTTTTTTTCGCTTTTGACTAGGTCTTAGAACTTTAATAACTTTTGTTGTGCTTGTTAGAATAAGTCAAAATTTTCACGTGAGCCTTAATTTATGAAGGCATATTTGCACACAAATTTTGGGGTCCATCGAGTTGTTTTTCTTTTAGAGTTGTTTTTTGCATTTTAGGGTTTTTGGCATTTTAGGGTTTTTGGCATTTTAGGGTTTTAGAGTAGTCTTGAAATAAAAGGAGGATTGTAATGATGTAATAGATCAGTGTGGATTCTAGAATGAGAAGTAAGCTATTTTGAAACTCTGGTTTTATTTGCAAAGTTGTTTATGTGTGTTTTGGAGGTATTTCAACCTCTTGCAGTTGGATTCACATCAATTGGTATCAGAGTAGGATTTTGATCTTGCGGAAATAGTTAAGGTAACATATTACATTTTTATGTGTAGTTTTTACCTCTATTTTATATAATCATGGCTAGATGTGGGAGGAGGTTATGCCCAGATGAATAGGCATATGCAGGAGCTACAGAGACAAGTTGTTGAGCTCACAGGAGAAGTTACCCACCTTAGAAGGAGACATGCAAATGGGGATGCAAACCCAGATAGTGATATTGAAGAAGTACCTCCATTAATAATGAATGAGGAGATGAAGAAGAAAATGAGAGAGATGAAGAAACCTTGAATGAGAGACCATTTGAGGAGAGATTGATCTAGGCTTTAGAGGGAAAGAATGATGGACATCAAGATTAATGTTCTGATTATGGTGGAGGTTACGACCGAGAGGAGTTGATTGATTTGGTTAAATCGCATGGAAAAATTCTTTGAGTGGAAAAACTTTTTGAGAGGAGAAGAAGGTTAAGTTTGCATGCACTAAGTTAAGTTTTTGGACATGCATTGATCTGGTGGGATCACCTACAAAATGAAAGAGAAAAGGAATGGAAAGGGAAAGATCGAAAGCGGAATAAAATGGTAAAGAAGTTGAAAGAAAAGTTTCTTCTGTAGATTATGCTCGAGACACTCTTTGAAGGTTCCAAAACCTAAGGCAGAAGGATCTCAGCATTGAGGAGTATACTAATGAATTTTACAAGTTGTCAATCAGGGTGGAACAGGGAGAGTCTGAAGAACAGAAGGCTACATGGTATATAAATGGGTTGAGTTACACCATACAAGATGAGTTGAGTATGCTCCGGATCCATAGCCTAGATGATGCTTATCAACTTGCATTAAAAGCAAAAGAAAAGAACAAGAGGAATAATTTTAGAAGAGGTGTGAAGAGAGGTCCATCATCATCTCAATGAGAGGTAGGGGTAGATTTGAATCTACAAAAGGTGAATCCTCTAATGTAGAAGGGCATGAAGATTCTAGTCAAAGCCATGGTAACTACCAAAGAGGTAGGGGGTTTCAGAGGGAAGAGGTTATAATGGAGGACGGGGCTGGAATAGCCCCCAAAGGCAATATACATGTTACAGATGTGGTGAAGAGGGGCACAAGAGCTTTTGAGTGTCGCACTATCCTACACAAGATAGATGGCAAGGAGAAAAACCACGAGTAAATCTGGTTGAAGCTGAAGAGGAAGAAGAAATGGAGGTTGCTGCAGACTTGGGTGAAACCCTCATGATAAGGAGGGATGATGATTCCCAAGGAAGGAGAAAGAACATGATGTTTTTGGTGCTGATTCGTGGCTATGAACAAATATATTTTGAACAAGATGCACCTCTGGAGGAAAGGTATGTAAAATTATTATTGATGGTGGTAGTTGTGAAAATATGGTTTTATTGTAATGGTTGATAAACTCAATCTGAAATGTGAGAAGCACCCATATCCCTATCGTATATCATGGTTCAAAAGGAAATGAAGTAACCATAGATAAAAGATGCCTTATAAAGTTTTCAATTGGGAATACCTACAAGGATGAGGTGTGGTGTGATGTTATCCCAATGGATGCATGTCATATATTCTTGGGTAGGCCTTGGCAATACGATAGAAAGGTTACACATGATGGAGGAAAAATACATATACCTTTTGGAAGGATGGTGTAAAGGTGGTCTTGTTACCCTTGAGGAAGAAGAAGAGAAGAGTGAGGGCTTATTTGGCTAAAAGAGTTTGTTACTAGAAATGGAAGAAGTTGGATGTTGTTATGCACTAATGTCAAAGAAGGTGGAAAAAGAAGGACTTTAATATACCTATTGCAGTGAGAAAAGATACTAAAAGAATAAAAAGATGTCATACGGATGAGCTACGGATGGGTTACCTCCAAAGCGAGATATTCAACACCATATTGATTTGATCCCGAGGATCGGCCCTTCCAAACCAGGCAGCCTATCGGATGAGTCGACACGAGTGAAGAAGAGCAGACAAGTGACAGATCTAATACAGAAAGGGTTAGTGAGAGAAAGCATGAGTCCATGTGCAACTCCAGCGCTATTGACTCCCAAAAAATGGAGACTGGAGAATGTGTGTAGACAGTAGAGCCATAAATAAGATCACAATTAAGTATCGGTTCCCAATTCCAAGATTGGATGATATGATGGATGTGCTAGCGGGAGCCCGATATTTTAGCAAGATTGACCTACGGAGTGGGTACTACCAGATCCGAATCCGTGAAGGGGATGAATGGAAAACTACTTTCAAAACAAAAGATGGATTATACGAGTGGATGGTGATGCCATTTGGGCTATCTAATGCACCCAGTACATTCATGAGGTTGATGAATAGAGTACTCTGAGAATACAATGGTAAGTTTGTTGTTGTCTATTTTGATGATATTTTGATATTCAGTAAGACAGTGGAAGAACACTTGTTACATCTGAAATTGGTGTTAGACTTGTTACGTAAAGAGAGTCTATATGCAAACTTAAAGAAGTGTAGATTTCTTCAGAAGAGTCTTGTTTTTTTGGGATTTGTCATATCAGAGGATGGAGTGAGGATGGATGAGGAAAAAGTAAAGGCAATTTTGGAATGGCCTATTCCAAGGAATGTGACAGAGGTTCGTAGTTTTCATGGATTGGCAACTTTTTATAGGAAGTTCATCAGGAATTTTAATAGCATTGTTGCACCCATAACAGAGTGTACAAAAGGGAGGGAGTTTGTATGGACAAGGCAGCAACAAGATAGTTTTGAATTGTTGAAGAAGAAAGTGTCAGAAGCATTTGTTTTGGTATTGCCAGATTTTAGCAAGGTCTTTGAGGTTGACTGTGATGCCTCACATGTTGGGATTGGAGCTGTGTTGAGTCAAGAAGGATGACCTGTGGCATTCTTTAGTGAAAAGCTAAATGAAGTCAGGAGGAAATATTCTACTTATGATGTGGAATTTTATGCTATTGTTTAGGCATTAAGGAACTGGAGACATTACTTGGTAGCAAAGGAATTTGTACTCTTCACTGACCATGAAGCCTTGAGGTATGTAAACACACAGAAGAAACTAAATAGTAGGCATGCAAAATGGGTTTCATTTTTGCAAGAATATACTTTTGTTTTAAAGCATAAGTCTGGTAAGCAGAATCAAGTTGTTGATGCCTTGAGTAGGCGTGTAGCCCTTTTGACAACAATGGAAAATAAAGTACTAGGGTTTGAGGTAGTTAAGGAATTGTATGAAGGTGATCCAGATTTTGGTGATGTTGTGAGAAAACTTAAGGAGCCTACAGTAGGTAGTGATTCTTTTGATTATTTGATACAGGATGGTTATTTGTTTAGGGGGAAACAATTGTGCATCCCTGTTGGTTCAATGAGAGAAAATATTATAAGAGAATTGCATAGTGGGGGTTGGCTGGACACTTTGGTATAAGTAAGACAATTTCTCTTGTTGTAGAAAAGTATTATTGGCCAAAGGTAAAGAGGGACATAAGTAGGGTTGTAGCAAGATGTAGAGTGTGTCAAATGGCTAAGGGCCATGCACAGAATACTGGGTTGTATATGCCATTACCTATCCCTACAGGGCCATGGGTTGATCTGAGTATGGATTTTGTGTTAGGGCTTCCTAACACACAAGTGAGGGAATGATTCTATCTTTGTTGTGGTTGATAGATTCTCTAAGATGGCACATTTCATTTCTTGTAAAAAAACTAATGATGCTTTAGAAGTTGCATATTTTTTTTTAGAAGTGGTTAGATTGCATGGAATTCCAAGAAACGATCACTTCAGATCGGGACACAAAGTTTTGAGTCACTTTTGGAGGACTCTGTGGAAGAAATTGGGGACACAACTATAGTTCAATAGTGCATATCACCCCCAGACTGATGGGTAGATGGAAGTAGTGAACAGAAGCTTGGGAAATCTCCTACGTTGTATAGTTGGAGAAAAGCCAAAACAATGGGACTTAGCTTTACCTCAAGCTGAGTTTGCATATAATAGCTGTAAACTAGGTCAACAGGGAGGTCTCCTTTCCAGATTGTATATGGTAGGAATCCCAAGGGGTCCTAGATCTAATTGTTCTACGGTGAAGATGAAACTAGTGATGATGCGAAGCATTTTAGAACACATTCTACTGATTTACAAGATGAAGTGAGGGAAAAGTTGAAAGTGAGTAATGCACAATATAAAGCAATTGCAGATGCCAGTAGGAGAGTAAGTGTATTTGAAGAAGGAGATATGGTGATGGTTCATCTTAGAAAGGAGAGGTTTCCAAAAGGGACATATAATAAACTCAAGTATAAGAAGATTGGGCCATGTAGGATTATGAAGAAAATGAGTGATAATGCCTACAAGGTGGAGCTACTGAAAACTTTGCTATCTCACCAATTTTTAATGTTTTTGACTTATATAAGTTTCCAGGTCATGATGAAAATGTTGCGAGAGGAGGAAGAAATAAAGCTGGAAGAAGCGAGATCGAAGAAGAAAAAGGAGAGGGTAATGCGAGACCATAACTTTTGATCCGACCGTTGGATCGTCTTGAAATTTTACAGGGTGGTAGATATACATTAGTACTATGTTGGGGTCAACTTTTCTTGCAAGGTTGTGCCCATTTTGGCACGTTTTTGGGCTCGGATTCCTTCATCTAGTGGCCTAAAATTGGCTCGAATGTTTTTTCGCTTTTGACTAGGTCTTAGAACTTTAATAACTTTTGTTGTGCTTGTTAGAATAAGTCAAATTTGCGTGAGCCCTAATTTATGAAGGCATATTTGGCATGCAAATTTTGGGGTCAATCGAGTTTTTTTTGCATTTAGTAGGTTTTTTGGCATTTTAGGGTTTTTTGGCATTTTAGGGTTTTTGGCATTTTAGGGTTTTAGAGTAGTCTTGAAATAAAAGGAGGATTGTAATGATGTAATAGATTAGTGTGAATTCTAGAATGAGAAGTAAGCTATTTTGAAACTCTGGTTTTATTTTGCAAAGCTTTTTATGTGTGTTTTTGGAGGTATTTCAACCTCTTGCAGTTGGATTCACATCAATTGGTATCAGAGCTGGATTTTGATCTTGCGGAAATAGTTAAGGTAACATATTACATTTTTATGTGTATTTTTTTACCTCTATTTTATATAACCATGGCTAGACGGGGGAGGAGGTTATGCCCAGATGAATAGGCATATGCGGGAGGAGCTACGAGAGAGACAAGTTGTTGAGCTCACGGGAGAAGTTACCCGCCTTAGAAGGAGACATGCAAATGGGGATGCAAACCCAGAGATAGTGATATTGAAGAAGAGCCTCCATTAATGAATGAAGAGGAGATGAGAAGAAGAAAATGAGAGAGATGAAGAAACCTTGAATGAGAGACCATTTGAGGAGAGATTGATCCAGGCTTTAGAGGGAAAGAATGATGACATCAAGATTAATGTTCATGATTATGGTGGAGGGTTACGACCGAGAGGAGTTGATTATTTGGTTAAATCGCATGGAAAAATTCTTTGAGTGGAAAACCCTTTCAGAGGAGAAGAAGGTTAAGTTTTGCATGCACTAAGTTGGCCAGACATGCATTGATCTGGTGGGATCACCTACAAAATGAAAGACAAAGGAATGGAAAGGGAAAGATCGAAAGCTGGAATAAAATGGTAAAGAATTTGAAAGAAAAGTTTCTTCTGTAGATTATGCTCGAGACACTCTTTTGAAGGTTCCAAAACCTAAGCAGAAGGATCTCGGCATTGAGGAGTATACTAATGAATTTTACAAGTTATCAATCGGGGTGGAACAGGAGAGTCGAAGAAAAAAAAGGCTACGGTACATAAATGGGTTGAGTTACACCATACAAGATGAGTGAGTATGCTCGGATCCATAGCCTAGATGATGCTTATCAACTTGCATTAAAGGAAGAAGAAAAAAACAAGAGGAATAATTTTAGAAGAGGTGTGAAGAGAGGTCCATCATCATCTCAATGAGGGGTAGGGGGTAGATTTGAATCTACAAAAGGTGAATCCTCTAATACGAGAAGGGCATGAAGATTTTGGTCAAAGCCATGGTAACCAAAGAGGTAGGGGTTTCGAGAGGGAAGAGGTTATAATGGAGGACGGGGCTGGAATAGCCCCCCAAAGGCAATATACATGTTACGAGATGTGGTGAAGAGGGGCACAGAGCTTTTGAGTGTCCACACTATCCTACACAAGATAGATGGCAAGGAGAAAAACCACGAGTAAATCTGGTTGAGAAATTTGAAGAGGAAGAAGAAATGGAGGTTCTTACAGACTTGGGTGAAACCCTCATGATAAGGAGGATGATGATTGTCCCAAGGAAGGAGAAAGAACATGATGTTCTTTGGAGCTGATTCGTGGCTTGAACAAATATATTTTGAACAAGATGCACCTCTGGAGGAAAGGTATGTAAAATTATTATTGATGGTGGTAGTTGTGAAAATATGGTTTATTTGTAATGGTTGATAAACTGAATCTGAAATGTGAGAAGCACCCATATCCCTATCGTATATCATGGTTCAAGAAAGGAAATGAAGTAACCATAGATAAAAGATGCCTTATAAAGTTTTCAATTGGGAATACCTACGAGGATGAGGTGTGGTGTGATGTTATCCCAATGGATGCATGTCATATATTCTTGGGTAGGCCTTGGCAATACGATAGAAAGGTTACACATGATGGAGGAAAAATACATATACCTTTTGGAAGGATGGTGTAAAGGTGGTCTTATTACCCTTGAGGAAGAAGAGAAGAGTGAGGGCTTATTGGCTACAAAAGAGTTTGTTACTGAGAAATGGAAGAAGTTGGATGTTGTTATGCACTAATAAAAAAAAAAGCTGGAGAAAGAAGGACTTTAATATATATTATTTGCGAGAAAAGATACTAAAAGAATACAAAGATGTCATACCAGATGGGTTACCTCCAAAGTGAGATATTCAACACCATATTGATTTGATCCCAGGATCGGCCCTTCCAAACCAGGTAGCCTATCGGATGAGTCCGACAGAGTGAAGAGTTGAATAGACAAGTGACAGATCTAATACAGAAAGGGTTAGTGAGAGAAAGCATGAGTCCATGTGCAACTCAGCGTTATTGACTCCCAAAAAAAGATGGAGACTGGAGAATGTGTGTAGACAGTAGAGCCATAAACAAGATCACAATTAAGTATCGGTTCCCAATTCCGTGATTGGATGATATGATGGATGTGCTAGCGGGAGCCCGATATTTTAGCAAGATTGACCTACGGAGTGGGTTACTACGAGATCGAATCCGTGAAGGGGATGAATGGAAAACTACTTTTAAAAAAAAGATGGATTATACGAGTGGATGGTGATGCCATTTGGGCTATCTAATGCACCAGTACATTCATGAGGTTGATGAATAGAGTACTCGAGAATACAATGGTAAGTTTGTTGTTGTCTATTTTGATGATATTTTGATATTCAGTAAGACAGTGGAAGAACACTTGTTACATATGAAATTGGTGTTAGACTTGTTACGTAAAGAGAGTCTATATGCAAACTTAAAGAAGTGTAGATTCCTTCAGAAGAGTCTTGTTTTTTTGGGATTTGTCATATCAGAGGATGGAGTGAGGATGGATGAGGAAAAAGTAAAGGCAATTTTGGAATGGCCTATTCCAAGGAATGTGATTAGAGGTTCGTAGTTTTCATGGATTGAAACTTTTTATAGGAAGTTCATCGGGAATTTAGTAGCATTATTTGCACCCATAACAGAGTGTACAAAAGGGAGGGAGTTTGTATGGACAAGCAAGCAACAGATAGTTTTGAATTGTTGAAGAAGAAAGTGTCGAAGCACTGTTTTGGTATTGCAGATTTTAGCAAGGTCTTTGAGGTTGTTGTGATGCCTCACATGTTGGGATTGGAGAGCTGTGTTGAGTCAAGAAGGATGACGGTGGCATTCTTAGTGAAAAGCTAAATGAAGTCAGGAGGAAATATTCTACTTATGATGTGGAATTTTATGCTATTGTTCGAGGCATTAAGGGCTGGAGACATTACTTGGTAGCAAAGGAATTTGTACTCTTCACTGACCATGAAGCCTTGAGGTATGTAAACACAGAAGAAACTAAATAGTAGGCATGCAAAATGGGTTTCATTTTTGCAAGAATATACTTTTTTTTTAAAGCATAAGTCAGTAAGCGAGAATCAAGTTCTTTGATGCCTTGAGTAGGCGTGTAGCCCTTTTGACAACAATGGAAAATAAAGTACTAGGGTTTGAGGTAGTTAAGGAATTGTATGAAGGTGATCAGATTTTGGTGATGTTGTGAGAAACTTAAGGAGCCTACGGTGTAGGTAGTGATTCTTTTGATTATTTGATACAGGATGGTTATTTGTTTAGGGGAAACAATTGTGCATCCCTGTTGGTTCAATGAGAGAAAATATTATAAGAGAATTGCATAGTGGGGGGTTGGCTGGACACTTTGGTATAAGTAAGACAATTTCTCTTGTTGTAGAAAAGTATTATTGGCCAAAGGTAAAGAGGGACATAAGTAGGGTTGTAGCAAGATGTAGAGTGTGTCAAATGGCTAAGGGCCATGCACAGAATACTGGGTTGTATATGCCATTGCCTATCCCTACAGGGCCATGGGTTGATCTGAGTATGGATTTTGTGTTAGGGCTTCCTAACACACAATGAGGGAATGATTCTATCTTTTTTGTGGTTGATAGATTCTCTAAGATGGCACATTTCATTTCTTGTAAAAAAACTAATGATGCTTCTAGAATTGCAGATTTTTTTTTTTCAGAAGTGGTTAGATTGCATGGAATTCCAAGAACGATCACTTCAGATCGGGACACGAAGTTTTTGAGTCACTTTTGGAGGACTCTGTGGAAGAAATTGGGGACACAACTACAGTTCAGTAGTGCATATCACCCCCAGACTGATGGGCAGATGGAAGTAGTGAACAGAAGCTTGGGAAATCTCCTACGTTGTATAGTTGGAGAAAAGCCAAAACAATGGGACTTAGCTTTACCTCAAGCTGAGTTTGCATATAATAGCTCGATAAAACAGGTCAACAGGGAGGTCTCCTTTCCAGATTGTATATGGTAGGAATCCCAAGGGGGTCCTAGATCTAATTGTTCTACCAGGTGAAGATGAAACTAGTGATGATGCAGAAGCATTTGCAGAACACATTCTACAGATTTCTACAAGATGAAGTGAGGAAAAGTTGAAAGTGAGTAATGCACAATATAAAAAGCTATGAGATGCTAGTAGGAGAGTAAGTGTATTTGAAGAAGGAGATATGGTGATGGTTCATCTTAGAAAAGAGAGGTTTCCAAAGGGACATATAATAAACTCAAGTATAAGAAGATTGGGCCATGTAGGATTTGAAGAAAATGAGTGATAATGCCTACAAGGTGGAGCTACCTGAAAACTTTGCTATCTCACCAGTTTTTAATGTTTCTGACTTATATAAGTTTCAGGTCATGATGAAAATGTTTGAGAGGAGGAAGAAATAAAGCTGGAAGAAGCGAGATGTCGAAGAAAAAAAAAGGAGAGGGTAATGCGTGTCTTGGACCAAAAGACAATCACTACTAGACATGGGAGCTACAACAGATATTTGGTATAGTGGGAAGGTTTGCAAGCAAGAAGAAAATACTTGGATTTCTGAGTGGGAGTTGAGAAAATTGTGAGTGCAAAATTAGATGAGTTCGTCATCATGAATTCGCAGGAGCTGAATTCTTTTCAACCAGAGGAGAATGATGCGGGGGAGCATAACTTGCGAGAGACCATAACTTTTGATCCGACCGTTGGATCGTCTTGAAATTTTACAGGGTGGTAGATATACATTAGTACTATATGTTGGGGTCAACTTTTTTCTTGCAAGGTTGTGCCCATTTTGGCACACGTTTTTGGGCTCGGATTCCTTCATCTAGTGGCCTAAAATTGGCTCGAATGTTTTTTTCGCTTTTGACTAGGTCTTAGAACTTTAATAACTTTTTGTGCTTGTTAGAATAAGTCCAAATTTCACGTGAGCCCTAATTTATGAATGCATATTTGCACACATGAAAATTTTGGGGTCAATCGAGTTGTTTTTGTTTTTTAGGGCATTTTAGGTTTTTTTTTAGGGTTTTTGGCATTTTAGGGTTTTAGAGTAGTCTTGAAATAAAAAAGGATTGTAATGATGTAATAGATAGAGTGTGAATTCGAAGAATGAGAAGTAAGCTATTTTGAAACTCTGGTTTTATTTGCAAATTTTTTATGTGTGTTTTTGGAGGTATTTCAACCTCTTGCAGTTGGATTCACATCAATTGGTATCGAGTAGGATTTTGATCTTGCGGAAATAGTTAAGGTAAGGTATACATATTACATTTTTTATGTGTTTTTTTTACCTCTATTTTATATAACCATGGCTAGATGGGAGGGGGAGGTTATGCCCAGATGAATAGGCATATAGGAGCTACAGAGACAAGTTGTTGAGCTCACAGGAGAAGTTACCCGCCTTAGAAGGAGACATGCAAATGGGGATGCAAACCCAGATAGTGATATTGAAGAAGACCTCCATTAATGAATGAAGGAGGAGATGAAGAAAGAAAATGAGAGAGATGAAGAAACCTTGAATGAGAGACCATTTGAGGAGAGATTGATCTAGGCTTTAGAGGGAAAGAATGATGACATCAAGATTAATGTTCCGATTATGGTGGAGGGTTACGACCAGAGGAGTTGATTGATTGGTTAAATCGCATGGAAAAATTCTTTGAGTGGAAAACCCTTTCAGAGGAGAAGAAGGTTAAGTTTGCATGCACTAAGTTGGCCGGACATGCATTGATCTGGTGGGATCACCTACAAAATGAAAGACAAAGGAATGGAAAGGGAAAGATCCGAAACTGGAATAAAATGGTAAAGAAGTTGAAAGAAAAGTTTCTTCCTGTAGATTATGCTCAGACACTCTTTCGAAGGTTCCAAAACCTAAGACAGAAGGATCTCAGCATTGAGGAGTATACCAATGAATTTTACAAGTTATCAATCTGGGGTGGAACAGGAGAGTCGAAGAAAAAAGGCTACATGGTATATAAATGGGTTGAGTTACACCATACAAGATGAGTGAGTATGCTCGGATCCATAGCCTAGATGATGCTTATCAACTTGCATTAAAGGAAGAAGAAAAGAACAAGAGGAATAATTTTAGAAGAGGTGTGAAGAGAGGTCCATCATCATCTCCAATGAGAGGGTAGGGGTAGATTTGAATCTACAAAAGGTGAATCCTCTAATAGAAGGGAGAAGGGAAGATTCTGGTCAAAGCCATGGTAACTACCAAAGAGGTAGGGGGTTTGAGAGGGGAAGAGGTTAATGGAGGATGGGGCTGGAATAGCCCCCAAAGGCAATATACATGTTACAGATGTGGTGAAGAGGGGCACAGAGCTTTTGAGTGTCCGCACTATCCTACACAAGATAGATGGCAAGGAGAAAAACCACGAGTAAATCTGGTTGAGGCTGAAGAGGAAGAAGAAATGGAGGTTGCTGCAGACTTGGGTGAAACCCTCATGATAAGGAGGATGATGATTGTCCCAAGGAAGGAGAAAGAACATGATGTTGTTGGTGCTGATTCGTGGCTTGAACAAATATATTTTGAACAAGATGCACCTCTGGAGGAAAGGTATGTAAAATTATTATTGATGGTGGTAGTTGTGAAAATATGGTTTCAACTGTAATGGTTGATAAACTCAATCTGAAATGTGAGAAGCACCCATATCCCTATCGTATATCATGGTTCAAGAAAGGAAATGAAGTAACCATAGATAAAAGATGCCTTATAAAGTTTTCAATTGGGAATACCTACAAGGATGAGGTGTGGTGTGATGTTATCCCAATGGATGCATGTCATATATTATTGGGTAGGCCTTGGCAATATGATAGAAAGGTTACACATGATGGAGGAAAAATACATATACCTTTTGGAAGGATGGTGTAAAGGTGGTCTTGTTACCCTTCAAGGAAGAAGAGAAGAGTGAGGGCTTATTGGCTACAAAAGAGTTTGTTTATGAGAAATGGAAGAAGTTGGATGGTGTTATGCACTAATGTCAAAGAAGGTGGAAAAGAAGGACTTTAATATACCTGTTGCTGCAGAAAAGGTACTAAAAGAATACAAAGATGTCATACCAGATGAGCTACCTAGATGGGTTACCTCCAAAGTGAGATATTCAACACCATATTGATTTGATCCCAGGATCGGCCCTTCCAAACAGGCAGCCTATCGGATGAGTCCGACACAGAGTGAAGAGTTGAATAGACAAAGTGACAGATCTAATACAGAAAGGGTTAGTGAGAGAAAGCATGAGTCATGTGCAACTCCAAGCATTATTGACTCCCAAAAAAAGATGGAGACTGGAATGTGTGTAGACAAGTAGGGCCATAAATAAGATCACAATTAAGTATCGGTTCCCAATTCCAAGATTGGATGATATGATGGATGTGCTAGTGGGAGCCCGATATTTTAGCAAGATTGACCTATGGAGTGGGTACTACCAGATCCGAATCCGTGAAGGGGATGAATGGAAAACAACTTTCAAAAAAAAAAAGATGGATTATACGAGTGGATGGTGATGCCATTTGGGCTATCTAATGCACCCAAGTACATTCATGAGGTTGATGAACAAAGTACTTCGAGAATACAATGGTAAGTTTGTTGTTGTCTATTTTGATGATATTATGATATTTAGTAAGACAGTGGAAGAACACTTGTTACATATGAAATTGGTGTTAGACTTGTTACGTAAAGAGAGTCTATATGCAAACTTAAAGAAGTGTAGATTTCTTCAGAAGAGTCTTGTTTTTTTGGGTTTTTCATATCAGAGGATGGAGTGAGGATGGATGAGGAAAAAGTAAAGGCAATTTTGGAATGGCCTATTCCAAGGAATGTGACAGAGGTTCGTAGTTTTCATGGATTGGAAACTTTTTATAGGAAGTTCATCAAGAATTTAGTAGCATTGTTGCACCCATAACAGAGTGTACAAAAGGGAGGGAGTTTGTATGGACCAAGGCAACAACAGATAGTTTTGAATTGTTGAAGAAGAAAGTGTCAGAAGCACCTATTTTGGTATTGCCAGATTTTAGCAAGGTCTTTGAGGTTGATTGTGATGCCTCACATGTTGGGATTGGAGTTGTGTTGAGTCAAGAAGGATGACCTGTGGCATTCTTCAGTGAAAAGCTAAATGAAGTTAGGAGGAAATATTCTACTTATGATGTGGAATTTTATGCTATTGTTTAGGCATTAAGGAACTGGAGACATTACTTGGTAGCAAAGGAATTTGTACTCTTCACTGACCATGAAGCCTTGAGGTATGTAAACACACAAAAGAAACTAAATAGTAGGCATGCAAAATGGGTTTCATTTTTGCAAGAATATACTTTTGTTTTAAAGCATAAGTCTGGTAAGTAGAATCAAGTTGTTGATGCCTTGAGTAGGCGTGTAGCCCTTTTGACAACAATGGAAAATAAAGTACTAGGGTTTGAGGTAGTTAAGGAATTGTATGAAGGTGATCCAGATTTTGGTGATGTTGTGAGAAACTTAAGGATCCTACAGTAGGTAGTGATTCTTTTGATTATTTGATATAGGATGGTTATTTGTTTAGGGGAAACAATTGTGCATCCCTGTTGGTTCAATGAGAGAAAATATTATAAGAGAATTGCATAGTGGGGGTTTGGACACTTTGGTATAAGTAAGACAATTTCTCTTGTTGTAGAAAAGTATTATTGGCCAAAGGTAAAGAGGGACATAAGTAGGATTGTAGCAAGATGTAGAGTGTGTCAAATGGCTAAGGGCCATGCATAGAATATTGGGTTGTATATGCCATTACCTATCCCTACAGGGCCATGGGTTGATTTGAGTATGGATTTTGTGTTAGGACTTCCTAACACACAATGAGGGAATGATTCTATCTTTTTGTTGTGGTTGATAGATTCTCTAAGATGGCACATTTCATTTCTTGTAAAAAAACTAATGATGCTTCCAGAATTGCAGATTTTTTTTTTTAGAAGTGGTTAGATTGCATGGAATTCCAAGAACGATCACTTCAGATCGGGACACGAAGTTTTTGAGTCACTTTTGGAGACTCTGTGGAAGAAATGGGGACACAACTATAGTTCAAGTAGTGCATATCACCCCCAGACTGATGGGAAGATGGAAGTAGTGAACAAAAGCTTGGGAAATCTCCTACGTTGTATAGTTGGAGAAAAGCCAAAACAATGGGACTTAGCTTTACCTCAAGCTGAGTTTGCATATAATAGCTCGATAAACAGGTCAACAGGGAGGTCTCCTTTCCAGATTGTATATGGTAGGAATCCCAAAGGGGGTCCTAGATCTAATTGTTCTACCGGTGAAGATGAAACTAGTGATGATGTAGAAGCATTTGCAGAACACATTCTACAACTACAAGATGAAGTGAGGAAAAAGCTGAAAGTGAGTAATGCACAATATAAAAAAGCTACAGATGCTAGTAGGAGAGTAAGTGTATTTGAAGAAGGAGATATGGTGATGGTTCATCTTAGAAAAGAGAGGTTTCAAAAGGGACATATAATAAACTCAAGTATAAGAAGATTGGGCCATGTAGGATTTGAAGAAAATGAGTGATAATGCCTACAAGGTGGAGCTACCGAAAACTTTGCTATCTCACCGATTTTTAATGTTTTGACTTTATATAAGTTTCAGGTCATGATGAAAATGTTGCAGAGAGGAGGAAGAAATAAAACTGGAAGCAACAGATGTGAAGAAGAAGAAAAAAAAAGGAGAGGGTAATGCGTGTCTTGGACCAAAAGACAATCACTACTAGACATGGGAGCTACAACAGATATTTGGTACAAGTGGGAAGGTTTGCAAGCAAGAAGAAAATACTTGGATTCCGAGTGGGAGTGAAGAAAATTGATTGAAAGTGCAAAATTAGATGAGTTCGTCAACAATTGAATTTGTAGGAGCTGAATTCTTTTCAACTAGGGGAGAATGATGCGGGAGCATAACTTGTGGAGACCATAACTTTTTTGATCCGACCGTTGGATCATCTTGAAATTTTATAGGGTGGTAGATATACATTAGTACTATATGTTGGGGTCAACTTTTTTGCAAGGTTGTGCCATTTTGGCACATTTTGGGCTCGGATTCCTTCATCTAGTGGCCTAAAATTGGCTCGAATGTTTTTTTTTTTCGCTTTTGACTAGGTCTTAGAAGTTTAATAACTTTTTTTGTTTTTTAGAATAAGTCAAAATTTTCACGTGAGCCCTAATTTATGAATGCATATTTGGCACACAAATTTTGGGGTCAATCCGAGTTTTTTTTGCATTTTAGGTTTTTTGCATTTTAGGTTTTTGGCATTTTAGGGTTTTTAGAGTAGACATGAAATAAAAGGAGGATTGTAATGATGTAAAGATTAGTGTGGAATTCCAGAATGAGAAGAAAGCTATTTTGAAACTCCTTGGTTTTTATTTGCAAAGTTTTTATGTGTGTTTTTGGAGGTATTTCAACCTCTTGCAGTTGGATTCACATCAATTGGTATCAGAGCAGGATTTTGATCTTGCGGAAATAGTTAAGGTAACATATTACATTTTTTATGTGTAATTTTTACCTCTATTTTATATAATCATGGCTAGATGTGGGAGGGGAGGTTATGCCCAGATGAATAGGCATATGCAGGAGCTACAGAGACAAGTTTTTGAGCTCACAGGAGAAGTTACCCGCCTTAGAAGGAGACATGCAAATGGGGATGCAAACCCAGATAGTGATATTGAAGAAGAGCCTCCATTAATGAATGAAGGAGGAGATGAAGAAGAAAATGAGAGAGATGAAGAAACTTGAATGAGAGACCATTTGAGGAGAGATTGATCAAGGCTTTAGAGGGAAAGAATGACGACATCAAGATTAATGTTCCTGATTATGGTGGAGGGTTACGACCAGAGGAGTTGATTGACTGGTTAAATCGCATGGAAAAATTCTTTGAGTGGAAAACCCTTTCAGAGGAGAAGAAGGTTAAGTTTTGCATGCACTAAGTTGGTGGACATGCATTGATCTGGTGGGATCACCTACAAAATGAAAGACAAAGGAATGGAAAGGGAAAGATCCGAAACTGGAATAAAATGGTAAAGAAGTTGAAAGAAAAAAAGTTTCTTCTTGTAGATTATGCTCAGACACTCTTTCGAAGGTTCCAAAACCTAAGATAGAAGGATCTCAGCATTGAGGAGTATACTAATGAATTTTACAAGTTGTCAATCAGGGTGGAACAGGGAGAGTCGAAGAAAAAAAAGGCTACATGGTATATAAATGGGTTGAGTTACACCATACAAGATGAGCTGAGTATGCTCTGGATCCATAGCCTAGATGATGCTTATCAACTTGCATTAAAGGAAGAAGAAAAGAACAAGAGGAATAATTTTAGAAGAGGTGTGAAGAGAGGTCCATCATCATCTCCAATGAGAGGTAGGGGTAGATTTGAATCTACAAAAGGTGAATCCTCTAATACAGAAGGGCATGAAGATTGGTCAAAGCCATGGTAACTACCAAAGAGGTAGGGGTTTCAGAGGGGAAGAGGTTATAATGGAGGATGGGGCTGGAATAGCCCCCAAAGGCAATATACATGTTACGATGTGGTGAAGAGGGGCACAGAGATTTTGAGTGTCCGCACTATCCTACACAAGATAGATGGCAAGGAGAAAAACCACGAGTAAATCTGGTTGAAGCTGAAGAGGAAGAAGAAATGGAGGTTGTTGCAGACTTGGGTGAAACCCTCATGATAAGGAGGATGATGATTGTCCCAAGGAAGGAGAAAGAACATGATGTGTTGGTGTTGATTCGTGGCTATGAACAAATATATTTCGAACAAGATGCACCTCTGGAGGAAAGGTATGTAAAATTATTATTGATGGTGGTAGTTGTGAAAATATGGTTTCAACTGTGTAATGGTTGATAAACTCAATCTAAAATGTGAGAAGCACCCATATCCCTATCGTATATCATGGTTCAAGAAAGGGAATGAGGTAACCATAGATAAAAGATGCCTTATAAAGTTTTCAATTGGGAATACCTACAAGGATGAGGTGTGGTGTGATGTTATCCCAATGGATGCATGTCATATATTACTGGGGAGGCCTTGGCAATACGATAGAAAGGTTACACATGATGGAGGAAAAATACATATACCTTTTGGAAGGATGGTGTAAAGGTGGTCTTATTACCCTTCAAGGAAGAAGAGAAGAGTGAGGGCTTATTGGCTACAAAAGAGTTTGTTATAGAAATGGAAGAAGTTGGATGGTGTTATGCACTAATGTCAAAAAGGTGGAAAAGAAGGACTTTAATATACCTGTTGCTGTGAGAAAAGGTACTAAAAGAATACAAAGATGTCATACCAGATGAGCTACCAGATGGGTTACCTCCAAAGTGAGATATTCAACACCATATTGATTTGATCCCAGGATCGGCCCTTCCAAACCAGGCAGCCTATCGGATGAGTCCGACACAGAGTGAAGAGTTGAACAGACAAGTGACAGATCTAATAGAAAGGGTTAGTGAGAGAAAGCATGAGTCCATGTGCAACTCCAACACTATTGACTCCAAAAAAAGATGGAGACTGGAGAATGTGTGTAGATAGTAGAGCCATAAATAAGATCACAATTAAGTATCGGTTCCCAATTCCAAGATTGGATGATATGATGGATGTGCTAGTGGGAGCCCGATATTTTAGCAAGATTGACCTATGGAGTGGGTACTACCAGATCCGAATCCGTGAAGGGGATGAATGGAAAATGACTTTCAAAACAAAAGATGGATTATACGAGTGGATGGTGATGCCATTTGGGCTATCTAATAATGCCACATACATTCATGAGGTTGATGAACAGAGTACTCCGAGAATACAATGGTAAGTTTGTTGTTGTCTATTTTGATGATATTTTGATATTTAGTAAGACAGTGGAAGAACACTTGTTACATATGAAATTGGTGTTAGACTTGTTACGTAAAGAGAGTCTATATGCAAACTTAAAGAAGTGTAGATTTTCTAGAAAGAGTCTTTTTTTTTGGGATTTGTCATATCAGAGGATGGAGTGAGGATGGATGAGGAAAAAGTAAAGGCAATTTTGGAATGGCCTATTCCAAGGAATGTGACAGAGGTTCGTAGTTTTCATGGATTGGCAACTTTTTATAGGAAGTTCATCAGGAATTTCAGTAGCATTGCTGCACCCATAACAGAGTGTACAAAAGGGAGGGAGTTTGTATGGACCAAGGCAACAACAATAGTTTTGAATTGTTGAAGAAGAAAGTGTCAGAAGCACCTATTTTGGTATTGCCAGATTTTAGCAAGGTCTTTGAGGTTGACTGTGATGCCTCACATGTTGGGATTGGAGCTGTGTTGAGTCAAGAAGGATGACCTGTGGCATTCTTCAGTGAAAAGCTAAATGAAGTCAGGAGGAAATATTCTACTTATGATGTGGAATTTTATGCTATTGTTCAGGCATTAAGGAACTGGAGACATTACTTGGTAGTAAAAGGAATTTGTACTCTTCACTGACCATGAAGCCTTGAGGTATGTAAAACACACGAAGAAACTAAATAGTAGGCATGCAAAATGGGTTTCATTTTTGCAAGAATATACTTTTGTTTTAAAGCATAAGTTGGGTAAGAAGAATCAAGTTTGTTGATGCCTTGAGTAGGCGTGTAGCCCTTTTTTGACAACAATGGAAAAAATAAAGTCCTAGGGTTTGAGGTAGTTAAGGAATTGTATGAAGGTGATCCAGATTTTGGTGATGTTGTGAAAACTTAAGGAGCCTACAAAGTAGGTAGTGATTCTTTTGATTATTTGATACAGGATGGTTATTTGTTTAGGGGGAAACAATTGTGCATCCCTTTTGGTTCAATGAGAGAAAATATTATAAGAGAATTGCATAGTGGGGGTTGGCTGGACACTTTGGTATAAGTAAGACAATTTCTCTTGTTGTAGAAAAGTATTATTGGCCAAAGGTAAAGAGGGACATAAGTAGGGATTGTAGCAAGATGTAGAGTGTGTCAAATGGCTAAGGGCCATGCACATAAATATATTGGTCAGTTATATATGCCATTACCTATCCCTACAGGGCCATGGGTTGATTTGAGTATGGATTTTGTGTTAGGGCTTCCTAACACACAATGAGGGAATGATTCTATCTTTTTTGTGGTTGATAGATTCTCTAAGATGGCACATTTCATTTCTTGTAAAAAAACTAATGATGCTTCTAGAATTGCAGATTTTTTTTCAGAAGTGGTTAGATTGCATGGAATTCCAAGAACGATCACTTCAGATCGGGACACGAAGTTTTTGAGTCACTTTTGGAGGACTCTGTGGAAGAAATTGGGGACACAACTACAGTTCAGTAGTGCATATCACCCCCAGACTGATGGGCAGATGAAGAAGTAGTGAATAGAAGCTTGGGAAATCTCCTACGTTGTATAGTTGGAGAAAAGCCAAAACAATGGGACTTAGCTTTACCTCAAGCTGAGTTTGCATATAATAGCTCGATAAACAGGTCAACAGGGAGGTCTCCTTTCCAGATTGTATATGGTAGGAATCCCAAGGGGGTCCTAGATCTAATTGTTCTACCAGTGAAGATGAAACTAGTGATGATGCAGAAGCATTTGCAGAACACATTCTACAACTACAAGATGAAGTGAGGGAAAAGTTGAAAGTGAGTAATGCACAATATAAAGCAAGTCTGCAGATGCTAGTAGGAGAGTAAGTGTATTTGAAGAAGGAGATATGGTGATGGTTCATCTTAGAAAGGAGAGGTTTCCAAAAGGGACATATAATAAACTCAAGTATAAGAAGATTGGGCCATGTAGGATTCTGAAGAAAATGAGTGATAATGCCTACAAGGTGGAGCTACCTGAAAACTTTGCTATCTCACCAGTTTTTAATGTTTCTGACTTATATAAGTTTCAGGTCATGATGAAAATGTTGTGAGAGGAGGAAGAAATAAACTGGGAGAAACAGATGTCGAAGAAGAAAAAGGAAAGGGTAATGCGTGTCTTGGACCAAAAGACAATCACTACTAGACATGGGAGCTACAACAGATATTTGGTACAAAGTGGGAAGGTTTTGCAGCAAGAAGAAAATACTTGGATTCCTGAGTGGGAGTTGAGAAAATTGACAAAGTGCAAAATTAGATGAATTTCATCAACTGAATTCAGGAGCTGAATTCTTTTCAACCAGGGGAGAATGATGCGGGAGCATAACTTGCAGAGACCATAACTTTTGATCCGACCACGTTGGATCATCTTGAAATTTTACAGGGTGGTAGATATACATTAGTACTATGCTGGGGTCAACTTTTCTTGCTGCAAGGTTGTGCCCATTTTGGCACATTTTTGGGCTCGGATTCCTTCATCTAGTGGCCTAAAATTGGCTCGAATGTTTTTTCCGCTTTTGACTAGGTCTTAGAACTTTAATAACTTTTGTTGTGCTTGTTAGAATAAGTCCAAATTTTTGTGAGCCCTAATTTATGAATGCATATTTGGCACGCAAATTTTGGGGTCAATCCGAGTTGTTTTGCATTTTAGGTTTTTTGGCATTTTAGGTTTTTTATTTTAGGCATTTTTTGGCATTTTAGGGTTTTAGAGTAGTCTTGAAATAAAAGGAGAATGTAATGATGTAATAGATTAGTGTGAATTCCAGAATGAGAAGTAAGCTATTTTGAAACTCTGGTTTTATTTGCAAAGTTGTTTATGTGTGTTTTTGGAGGTATTTCAACCTCTTGCAAACTGGATTCACATCAATTGGTATCAGAGCTGGATTTTGATCTTCATGGAAATAGTTAAGGTAACATATTACATTTTTATGTGTAGTTTTTACCTCTGTTTTATATAACCATGGCTAGACGTGGAGGGGAGGTTATGCCCAGATGAATAGGCATATGCAGGAGCTACAGAGACAAGTTGTTGAGCTCACGGGGGAAGTTACCCGCCTTAGAAGGAGACATGCAAATGGGGATGCAAACCCAGATAGTGATATTGAAGAAGAGACTCCATTAATGAATGAAGGAGGAGATGAAGAAGAAAATGAGAGAGATGAAGAAACCTTGAATGAGAGACCATTTGAGGAGAGATTGATCAAGGCTTTAGAGGGAAAGAATGACGACATCAAGATTAATGTTCCTGATTATGGTGGAGGGTTACGACCAGAGGAGTTGATTGACTGGTTAAATCGCATGGAAAAATTCTTTGAGTGGAAAACCCTTTCAGAGGAGAAGAAGGTTAAGTTTGCATGCACTAAGTTAGCCGGACATGCATTGATCTGGTGGGATCACCTACAAAATGAAAGACAAAGGAATGGAAAGGGCAAGATCCGAAACTGGAATAAAATGGTAAAGAAGCTGAAAGAAAAGTTTCTTCCTGTAGATTATGCTCAGACACTCTTTCGAAGGTTCCAAAACCTAAGGCAGAAGGATCTCAGCATTGAGGAGTATACTAATGAATTTTACAAGTTATCAATCAGGGTGGAACAGGGAGAGTCTGAAGAACAAAAGGCTACATGGTACATAAATGGGTTGAGTTACACCATACAAGATGAGCTGAGTATGCTCCGGATCCATAGCCTAGATGATGCTTATCAACTTGCATTAAAGGCAAGAGGAAAAGAACAAGAGGAGTAATTTTAGAAGAGGTGTGAAGAGAGGTCCATCATCATCTCCAATGAGGGGCAGGGGTAGATTTGAATCTACAAAAGGTGAATCCTCTAATACAGAAGGGCATGAAGATTCTGGTCAAAGCCATGGTAACTACCAAAGAGGTAGGGGATTTCAGAGGGGAAGAGGTTATAATGGAGGACGGGGCTGGAATAGCCCCCAAAGGCAATATACATGTTACAGATGTGGTGAAGAGGGGCACAGAGCTTTTGAGTGTCCGCACTATCCTACACAAGATAGATGGCAAGGAGAAAACCACGAGTAAAAATCTGGTTGAGGCTGAAGAGGAAGAAGAAATGGAGGTTGCTGCAGACTTGGGTGAAACCCTCATGATAAGGAGGACGATGATTGTCCCAAGGAAGGAGAAAGAACGTGATGTTGCTGGAGCTGATTCGTGGCTTCGAACAAATATATTTCGAACAAGATGCACCTCTGGAGGAAAGGTATGTAAAATTATTATTGATGGTGGTAGTTGTGAAAATATGGTTTCAACTGTAATGGTTGATAAACTGAATCTGAACTGTGACAAGCACCCATATCCCTATCGTATATCATGGTTCAAGAAAGGAAATGAAGTAACCATAGATAAAAGATGCCTTATAAAGTTTTCAATTGGGAATACCTACAAGGATGAGGTGTGGTGTGATGTTATCCCAATGGATGCATGTCATATATTACTGGGTAGGCCTTGGCAATACGATAGAAAGGTTACACATGATGGAGGGAAAAATACATATACCTTTTGGAAGGATGGTGTAAAGGTGGTCTTATTACCCTTCAAGGAAGAAGAGAAGAGTGAGGGCTTATTGGCTACAAAAGAGTTTGTTACAGAAATGGAAGAAGCTGGATGTTGTTATGCACTAATGTCAAAGAAGCTGGAGAAAGAAGGCTTTAATATACCTATTGCAGTAGAAAAGATACTAAAAGAATACAAAGATGTCATACCAGATGAGCTACCAGATGGGTTACCCCCAAAGCGAGATATTCAACACCATATTGATTTGATCCCAGGATCGGCCCTTCCAAACCAGGCAGCCTATCGGATGAGTCCGACACAGAGTGAAGAGTTGAACAGACAAGTGACAGATCTAATACAGAAAGGGTTAGTGAGAGAAAGCATGAGTCCATGTGCAACTCCAGCATTATTGACTCCAAAAAAAGATGGAGACTGGAGAATGTGTGTAGAGAAAGAGAGCCATAAACAAGATCACAATTAAGTATCGGTTTCCAATTCCGCGATTGGATGATATGATGGATGTGCTAGTGGGAGCCCGATATTTTAGCAAGATTGACCTACGGAGTGGTTACTACCAGATCCGAATCCGTGAAGGGGATGAATGGAAAACTGCTTTTAAAACAAAAGATGGATTATACGAGTGGATGGTGATGCCATTTGGGCTATCTAATGCACCCATATACATTCATGAGGTTGATGAACAGAGTACTCCGAGAATACAATGGTAAGTTTGTTGTTGTCTATTTTGATGATATTTTGATATTCAGTAAGACAGTGGAAGAACACTTGTTACATCTGAAATTGGTGCTAGACTTGTTACGTAAAGAGAGTCTATATGCAAACTTAAAGAAGTGTAGATTCCTTCAGAAGAGTCTTGTTTTTTTGGGATTTTTCATATCAGGGGATGGAGTGAGGATGGATGAGGAAAAAGTAAAGGCAATTCTGGAATGGCCTATTCCAAGGAATGTGACAGAGGTTCGTAGTTTTCATGGATTGGCAACTTTTTATAGGAAGTTCATCAGAATTTCAAGAGTATTCATTGCACCCATAACAGAGTGTACAAAAGGGAGGGAGTTTGTATGGACCAAGGCAGCAACAGATAGTTTTGAATTGTTGAAGAAGAAAGTATCAGAAGCACCTATTTTGGTATTGCCAGATTTTAGCAAGGTCTTTGAGGTTGACTGTGATGCCTCACATGTTGGGATTGGAGCTGTGTTGAGTCAAGAAGGACGACCAGTGGCATTCTTCAGTGAAAAGCTAAATGAAGTCAGGAGGAAATATTCTACTTATGATGTGGAATTTTATGCTATTGTTCGTGCATTAAGGAACCGGAGACATTACTTGTAGCAAAGCAAAGGAATTTGTACTCTTCACCGACCATGAAGCCTTGAGGTATGTAAACACACGTAAGAAACTAAATAGTAGGCATGCAAAATGGGTTTCATTTTTGCAAGAATATACTTTTGTTTTAAAGCATAAGTCTGGTAAGCATAATCAAGTTGCTGATGCCTTGAGTAGGCGTGTAGCCCTTTTGACAACAATGGAAAATAAAGTCCTAGGGTTTGAGGCAGTTAAGGAATTGTATGAAGGTGATCCTGATTTTGGTGATGTTGTCAGAAAGCTTAAGGAGCCTACAGTAGGTAGTGATTCTTTTGATTATTTGATACAGGATGGTTATTTGTTTAGGGGGAAACAATTGTGCATCCCTGCTGGTTCAATGAGAGAAAATATTATAAGAGAATTGCATAGTGGAGGGTTGGCAATGGACACTTTGGTATAAGTAAGACAATTTCTCTTGTCGAGAAAAGTATTATTGGCCAAAGGTAAAGAGGGACATCATAAGTAGGGTTGTAGCAAGATGTAGAGTGTGTCAAATGGCTAAGGGTCATGCATGTAATACTGGGTCAGATATGCCATCGCCTATCCCTACAGGCCATGGGTTGATCTGAGTATGGATTTTGTGTTAGGGCTTCCTAACACACAGTGAGGGAATGATTCTATCTTTGTTGTGGTTGATAGATTCTCTAAGATGGCACATTTTATTTCTTGTAAAAAAACTAATGATGCTTCCATAATTGCAGATTTGTTTTTTTCAGAAGTGGTTAGATTGCATGGAATTCCAAAAACGATCACTTCAGATCGGGACACGAAGTTTTTGAGTCACTTTTGGAGGACTCTGTGGAAGAAATTGGGGACACAACTATAGTTCAAAGAGTGCATATCACCCCTGATCGATGGGCAGATCAAGTAGTGAAAAAAGCTTGGGAAATCTCCTACGTTGTATAGTTGGAGAAAAGCCAAAACAATGGGACTTAGCTTTACCTCAAGCTGAGTTTGCATATAATAGCTCGATAAACAGGTCAACAGGGAGGTCTCCTTTCCAGATTGTATATGGTAGGAATCCGAAGGGGGTCCTTGATCTAATTGTTCTACCAGTGAAGATGAAACTAGTGATGATGAAGTACATTTGCAGTAACACATTCTACAACCTACAAGATGAAGTGAGGGAAAAGCTGAAAGTGAGTAATGCACAATATAAAACAAATGCCAGCAGATGCCAAGTAGAGAGTAAGTGTATTTGAAGAAGGAGATATGGTGATGGTTCATCTTAGAAAAGAGAGGTTTCCAAAGGGAACATATAATAAACTCAAGTATAAGAAGATTGGGCCATGTAGGATTCTGAAGAAAATGAGTGATAATGCCTACAAGGTGGAGCTACCTGAAAACTTTGCTATCTCACCAGTTTTTAATGTTTCTGATTTATATAAGTTTCCAGGTCATGATGAAAATGTTGCAGAGGAGGAAGAAATAAACTGGAAGAAACAGATGCCGAAGGAGAAAAAGGAGAGGGTAATGCGTGTCTTGGACCAAAAGACAATCACTACTAGACATGGGAGCTACAACAGATATTTGGTACAGTGGGAAGGTTTGCAGCAAGAAGAAAACACTTGGATTCCTGAGTGGGAGTTGAGGAAAATCGAAAGTGCAAAATTAGATGAGTTCCGTCAACAGAATTTGCAGGAGCTGAATTCTTTTCAACCAGGGGAGAATGATGCGGGAGCATAACTTGCAGAGGCCATAACTTTTGATCCGACCGTTGGATCGTCCTGAAATTTTACAGGGTGGTAGATATACATTAGTACTATGCTGGGGACAACTTTTCTTGCAAGGTTGTGCTCATTTTGGCACGTTTTTGGGCTCGGATTCCGTCATCTAGTGGCCTAAAATTGGCTCCGAATGTTTTTTCCGCTTTTGACTAGGTCTTAGAACTTTAATAACTTTTGTTGTGCTTGTTTAATAAGTCCAAATTTCGCGTGAGCCCTAATTTATGAATGCATATTTGGCACGCAAATTTTGGGGTCAATCCGAGTTGTTTTGCATTTTAGGTTTTTTGGCATTTTAGGTTTTTGGCATTTTAGGGTTTTAGAGTAGTCTTGAAATAAAAGGAGAATCAGTAATGATGTAATAGATCAGTGTGAATTCCGTAATGAGAAGTAAGCTATTTTGAAACTTATGTGTGGTTTTATTTGCAAAGTGTTTATGTGTGTTTTTGGAGGTATTTCAACCTTATTTTAGCTCGAAACAATCTTTTTTTTTTTTTTTGGGTAAGCAGAGGAAATCAAGGTTGGTCTAGTGTCCCAGAGCTGCAAATCTAAAGACAAGGTAAACCCCCTATAACCTTTGAGAAGTTTAGGTTGAGCCCTTGATACAAATTGTGGGTTTATCGTGCGAATTGAACCCATTGTTAGGAATATTCCATGTTAGTGTTCACATTATGATAATTATTATATTTGTAATGTTGTGAAGTGAGGTTTAATTAGTATGTGTGTGGGTTGTTAATACAACTCATGTAGAATATGGATGAGAGAACAATGGTGGTTGTAACCACACACGTTGAATAGTTTTGTGAGGTGAGTAGTTGAAACAAACTCTTTATTTATAGGAGCAATCTCACCTATATGAATGTAAAGTGTCATGCATGAAATACAAGAGATGTGCATTATTACCATGTTAGATTTAAAGTGTTTATTAAAATTTTAGAGCATAAACTCTCACCTAATTTTACATTTGGTATCGAGCAAGAGGTTCCTCTAATGGATCGGTGGTTTTTGTAAAGGGAGTCATTGCCTTCTCATTACCCCTGTCTAATGAAAAACCTCATATGCTAGTTATGTGTGTAGTTATTAAGTAGTAGTTTGCATTAGCATAGGCTACAATTTTATTTGAAATTGTTAAAAGGATTTCATTTCTAACACCATTCTTCATGTGACCAATATTTTTGTTCATGTGCATGGTGTACACCTCTAAACATTCATGGTTATTGGTTAATATGAAATTTCAGGCCCGTGTTGGTGTAACTATATTTTATGCATCCAATAACTGACACACCCAACTGTGATTTTACTGTATACTTCACTTTATTTCTTCATGCGTCAAGCCCTAAGATTCCAGCGAAACTTGTTATCTTTATGTTTCAAATTGTGCCTTCACATTATTTGGTAGTATATGCTCCAAGCATGCATATATATGTTATTCCCATGCAATATCTTATCAGTGTCGTTGATCAACATGTGCGCATTTTGTTACCTCTGATGTCTATCTATTGCTTCTATAGCTTATTCATGCACATATGTCAACCAGAATCATGTTGTGTTCCATGCACATATAGTTCAATAAACTCACCGTTAAGCACGAAAGAAGTGTTGGGGATGCTCTTGGTGTTACAGACAAAAGTGTTTAATCAATTGTTGATAGAGATGGTTTGATGACAAAGAAAACTACTTCCATTATTGGGCTACAAACAAGCTCGATATCATTGATCATGTATTGTTAAGCCCTGGTTATCACTTTGGTTCCTGATCCGACTCTTTCTCGCCCACCATATCACTTTCTAAAACTGCCTTTGCAGAGCCATTTTGATGGTAGTTTCTAGCTAAGTGTTTAGAAGTCCTTACTATTACATCAATTTCATTTTAAGTATCTATAGTTTTCTTTTATATACATAGTGATTAGTAATTTGTCTACCTAGTCTTTAGTTTCTTTGTCAATTTAGTATCATGTGTTTGAGTTCTCTATAGAATAAGTTATATTTAAAAAGTAATAATTACTTTTCAAATATTTTGTTTGAGACATTAGATGAGTCTACTCTTTATTTAGTTTTATATTATTAGTCAATTGATCAAAAGTTAGAGTTTCGTCATTATATGTCCATGTGTCGATAAAAGCATCAATATTGTTTTTGTCATTCGTAATTGTGTTGTATTCAGTCAAGAGTCAATATCAAAATCTAAAAATCATTGGATTAGTCGTGTAAGTGTCTATTAGGAGTAATATGTCAATGTCGTCAAAAGTTGAAAAAAATTATCTGCATGTCAATGGGATGCACTATCGCTTATATGAGATGTCCATATTGTAAAATGAGTTTCAATTTCAATTTTTTCGAATAACTAAAGTAGCAACAACTAGAGGATGGGGGAAAAGAGGTAGGAGGTCAAAGAATGACCTCTCGTCAACCCACTAGTGACAGGGGCCGCATAAGTGACAAGAGTTATTCAATGATTTTTTAGAGTTTGTTTTTCCGTTGTGTTGTGTTGATATGTTTGAGTACCTATTTTGTTAGTGTGTTAATAAGAACAAAGGTACATTCTTGTTCAAAAGTGTTATAAATGAGCAAAATTCTAAACATAATCCTCGATGGAAAAACATAGTGGAAAGCTAAAGCCTAATGTATTGCAACATCATGCTACTTATTTAGGTTGTTGGTTGTCTTGTAAAACCATCCTTTTAGGTTGTTAGTTGTTATAATAAAACCATCTAGGTTGTTGGTCAATCCTGTAAAACCATATGTGGAGGAGTTTGGTCAAGCATGTGTAAAACCATCATTGTACATGTGTGGAGGATGAATGGATGTTTGGGTCCCTTTTCATACCTAGGTTGTTTTTGTATCCATCTATGAAAGCCACATGTGAGAATACAACTTTGCGAGAATCACGTGATAACACATGTGGATCAAGATCATGAGCACACAGAGGCAACACACTACATTGAAGAAGTGTTACTATTTTTCTACCATGTTCTCACTAGGAGGAATGTTAAGAATATGCCATGTTAGTGTTCACATTATAATTATTAATATATTTGCAATATTGTAATATGAGGTCTAATTAGTATCCGGGTGGGTTGTTAATACGACTCACCTAGAATATGGTTGAGAGAATAGTAGTGGTTGTAACCACACACGTTGAATAGTTTTTTGCGGGGTGAGTAGTTGAAACAAACTCTTTATTTATAGGAGCAACCTCACCTATATGAATGTAATGTGTCCCACATGACATTTAGTAGAAGATTATTAGAGTGTGGTCTCATGTTGAGAGCTACTACGCCTATTTATTTGGGAAATGTGGTCTCATGTAAAAAAATTATTGCCATTGTTAAAACCCGACAAAATTCCTAAAATTTCTTGGAAGAACTACACTTTAGGAGAGAATTTCCAACCCCATAAAGCGGTTGGGGGAACACAAAATAAAATCCATTGCTTAAAATTTTTAGGAGCTTTTTGTGGAACTTGGCATTTATATTTAAGTTTCCCTCCCATTTTTTCCTTCGATAACTTATTGGAAATTCATGAGACCGTACTTCTACTAGTGTTAAAGAATCCTACTTTATCTTTGGGGAGGAAAATTAAAATTCATAAAACCCTATTGATACTAAAATACATATTTTCTCTCTCTTATATCTGTTAAAAAAATTAACATGCCCCTTATATAGAACCGCAGTCTTACTTTATTAGAGTTAAAGTTTTTATTGAAATTATTACGCCAAAGGCGTTTTATAATGGGGTCGAGGCCTCTACCCTCCGACATGACAGACAAGACTCATTGCGGTGAGGATGAAACCCGTATTTAGACGACATATTATTTTTTGTTTCCATCGGATGGTTCTCCTACATGTTTCTTTGTTCAATGGTGATGACTCGACACGCAAGAATTGGTGTATCGACTCGTAAGAATTTTCAAGAAGCAAAATCGATCACAAACTAGACATTACACCCCAAAGAAGCCTCCTAACCTCAATCTTCTTTGTGTAATGCCTCCTTTAAATTATTAAAATAAATAAATAAATAACAGAAAGAAATAGATAAATAAATTAAAAGGAATTAAGAATAAATAAATAAAAAAAAAACAAACCCGTGAAAGCTTTGAGGCGGATTTAGGGAAAAATGGGGACTATTTTTCCTCATTTTGGTGGAGAGGTTTCTTGTTGTATTGCCGCCACCGCCATGGGAGGAAGCTCCAGTCTAGTTTTGCGCAATGCCTGAAGGGACAGAGGTTCATTTGGTGCTCAGTCGTGATTTTTTTACATGAATCTATGTGTTGAAGGCGTCATTTTGTCTTTTTGTTTGTGAAATGCTTCGCCAAATGTCATTCCATGGAGTGTCATGTTCCTTGGTGGCCCGTGCCAGCAATCTCCCCAACCTGCGTAAAAAAAAACGAGCCTTCTTTCACGCGTGGGTAAAGGATAGAGGGTTTTGTCAGATGTTGTAGTTGCTACTGCCCTGGTCGACGTGTATGCACCAAAACAGATGTGTAGAAGGTGCATAAAACTGTTTGATTGAATGCCTCAAAGAAATGTGGGCTCAGGGAATGCCACGAGGGCAGGACAGGCACGAATGAGTTTGTTGAAAAGGCCTTGGAAACTTCCAAGCAAATGCATTGGTAAAAAAGAAAGACTCCATAGTCCTTTCTTCCAAAGAACCTCCCAAACTTTGTCGAAATGGAAGATTTGAAACAGAGTTATGCACATCAGTCAAAGCATTATGGAGAGTTATTTTTTGAATGTTTTAGTTCAAGTGCCTGCGAAAACACATATGCAATATGTGGAATCTTGTGAATCTGCTCAAACATCTTCTAATACCCGAAAGGTATGTGGTCTCTGGACCTGCAATGATGGCAGGATGTGCAAAGAAATGGGTTCGTTTAAAAAAAAAAAAAAAAGGTGGTTGACTGCATGACATGTAATGCCTCAAAGAGATGTGATCTTATGGAACATACCACGATCATGTAAGCTTCATTTTTGTTTCATTAGCATGTACTTGAAAACACAAAATGGTTCTTTTGGATGAGACATGGGTGCACAACAATGAATGGCTTGGTTTGCACGTGACTACCTGGCATCATGTGGCAACAATGGTGGTCTCGACGATCGATCGAGTGTAAGTGCGCTTGAGGCCCTCAGACTGCTCTTCGCTCATCATTTCCAGGCATGGTTCTTCTTCCCTTACCTCTCATAATTCTCGTGTTTTAGTTCTCTTTTGCAACTAAATAGAATTTTAAATCATTAGGATTTTTAATACAGTTAAATGTCCCTTCAACTCATTGCAAAACAATAAAGTGTCGTGTCATAACTCTCGAAGCCATTATAACTCACCTACTTTAAAACATGAACTATCACCCTCACTTCGAGATGATCTAGAAAACTCTTACCCTTTTGATCGCTCCAATATCGTTTTATCGACCAGACAAATTTGACTCTCCATTGATTAAGTTGACCTTCTCTTGGCTTAAAATAGTTAAATTTTGCAATTTTCGGAGACTCACTAAGTACCCTTCGCAACTCTGGAAACGAGATGTGAAGTTTCATTCGTGTACCTTGGTATACGAGGAGTCACCTTGATTTTTGGTTTGACCGAAACGATCATATGACATCCTTTTGACGCTCTTATAGGAGCCCTGTTACATCGGTTTACAACAGTAGAGAGTTGTTAAAACTAGAAAGTTGGCTTTCGTTTGGGACCACCATTTGAAACCCGGAAAGAGAAATCACGTTCCGTCTTCACAAACCTCTAGCGTTTATACTAGAAAATGCATGGAACATTCAGTATAGGAAAGAGAACTTTTCGGGATAGTTTGGTGAAGCCATTTTGTAGGCCTCGGTCGCAGTTTGATGAGGTCAAACTGGTCAATTTTTCTTGTCGCTCCAGAAAACTTGTCGCCATTTGAAAATGGTTTACTAGTTCTCAGTCCCGTCGACTCTGATGAATTCTCCTTATATAGGGGAACTAGTAGGAGATGTCTCGTTGCGTGCTTCTCCATTGAACGTCAATTATGGATGCGGTTTTCTGGGCCCTCGAGCTAACTTTTGTCATTTTACAACTGGGTGAACTACGACCAGTGGCCCGGAGAACTAACCGCCAAACACAAACCGTTCGCTCTTTTTCAATTCCGTCAGTTGCTATGAATTCTTGGTATATATGGGGACACGTAGAAAGTTAATCGTGAGTGTGTGCTCATCATCGGAAGATAACCTTTGGAAGCAGTTTCTTAGCCTCCGAGCCCATTTTTGTACGTTTTGTAGCTAGTGAGAAAATGTAAAAGTAGAAAGCTGCGGACCCTCGTAGGGTTGCCAAATCACCCTGGAAACTTTTAACACACGTAAATAACTGTTTAAAACACTATAATGAAACTTGTTGTGTGTATTAGAACTTTTGACAAACGATGTTTTTCTCTCTCTTTCTTTCTCTTCTCTCTCTCTCTCTAGGTTTATAAAATGAAGAAAAATGAAATGCAATGAATACATGTTTCTAGATTTTTTTTTATTTCGATTGCAAATTGTAATTATTGTCAGATGTAAATGGGAAACTGAAAAATGATAATTATGATTGATTAGGGTGGATGCCATGCCAACGATTTATCGTTGATATCATGCTCACGTGGGTTTTGTAGGATGGAAGAATGACGACAAAAAAAAGGCGATGTGTAATTTAATTATTATTATTGTAATTTTTATAGGTCATTGTAAAATGAATAACTGTCTAATGTAGTCTCTTGTTACCGAAAAGTTATAATTGAGATTTGTTAATATGCATGATATGCTAGTTTTAGGGATACTTAGGAAATGTGCATCTAATCACCGGTTCAATTTGATTCTTAGTTGTGTATGGAAAAAAAAAAAGGGGTTTGATTTATATAAAGTAAATTTGAAATTGAAGTTAATATATTGTAGTACCTTCTCAGTATTCAATAAACGATTAAATTAATTATTGGGTTATCTTCTTACCTTGTAAACATAATAAGAGTTTTAATGGGAACACTCAACTTTAATAAAATATTTGTGCTTAACTTGCCTGCATGTGTGATCCTTTTTACCTTATAAGAAATTTAAAACCGTAGAACGAACTTAACCTTTACACCCGATGGAGCATCTTGGTTTAGGCAAATAAGATCCCAAGAAGAGGGGTTTATCGTCTTAATAGGTACGTTTAGTGACATCGACATAAACTAGACACATAGGAGCAACACAATCAAATAAATCTTCTACATCGAATGAATTTCTTGTGAGATCCAGATGACATCATGGAGCTAGGGAAATAGTGGTTCTATCACTTAAAATTTTGCTTATGAATAGATCCTCTTAGCTATAGGTGCCATCTTTGGCTAGTGACAATAGAGTGCTTTGATCTCTTACGGAGGGTTTATAGGGTGAATATGTTTGAAACCTTAATCTAATCTATAAGAGAGCGTAAAGCCCTAAGTGAAAAATTGGAATGGAACTAAACCCTAGTTGACTAGGATGTTCACTTGTGGTTAGAAAACCATAATCTAACTCCTTGCATATGAAATTGTGTTGAAAGATGTTTTTTTTTGGAGAACCTTAGAAACTGAATTCTTGTCTCATAATCCCTTGTTATGTCATTTTATGGCATTAAGGAATAAAGAATATTTCTTATGCGGAAACATGCTATGCAAGGATATGGGATCTTCGTGAACATAGATCACTTGTGATTATGTGTAGTTTTAATGCTCCTAGCCTTGTACTTCCTTAAGAAGTCAGACAAGTGTTGTCGTAACTCTTTTGTTTTAAGACGATGCTAAGAACGAGACCTTAGTGCGATATAAGAGCATATCATATGATGTTGCACATGAGATTTGAGATTAGGATTAAGGTCAATCTTAGAGTCCTTATAACTTAATTAAACTTTTTCATGCATTGCAAAGAATATAAATTATCTTGGTGCGACCAAACTTCGAGCAAACAAAAGATATATAATATATAAAAAAAAAAGTCCATAAGTTATTGAACTTTATTAACTAGGGTAGCGAAATAACTATTCCGTGATCGATGGATGTTCTTGGGGAGCTATCTCGACTCTATGTCTTCCTTAATCCCAATAGCTCATCTGGACATCACGTTAGAATCTCTTGTGTAGCAAGAGTAAATTTTATACATTAAATAAAAGTTTGAGAAGCAAAATCTTAACATAAGAATGAGAGAATTAGAATCTTGTAGGCATTTTGAAATATGGAGAATACTTATGTAAGTCATGAAGATTTGTCATAAGGGTAAAGAAAATTAAATGGTTGAACAATATGTGAACTGTGAAACGAATCTTCCGAACATGCATGTGGAAAAAGGGAGAAAATCATGCTTACCTAATAATGATCTTGGAAAGTTAGCCGTAACTAAAATACATTTAAAGTAATGATATGTCGTGGGTTCGCCATTTCTAAAGTCATGATTCTTGTGGTTGGGTCTTTGCTAGTATTCGTTCATTAGGAAAAGTGTGGCATCAACATGCCTATGTCGTTTTCATGTGTCTATGTGAGTTGATGATTTTTGTGATTGTCGTATGTGAGTCGAGTTCATACTTGAAGCCCATGTTGTGTTGTGTGTAGTGAGCAATGTAAGTCAAAAAAAAATTATCCTGGTATTTTACTGTTGTATTTGGGTGTGTAAAATGTGGGCACTACATATGGTATCAGAGTGAGGTTCATGCTCTCGAACCTCTGGGATGGATTGGAGTTGTGATGATTTTGCATGATAGAGATGTTGTTACATGATGGGTTGCATGATGGTGATGGTGTTTCATGATGGTGATAAATATTGGAAGAGTAATGTGTTTTAAGAGTGATGTGATCTATGTCGTAATTGTGATAGTGTGAACGCACATGAGGTGTATGTCACTTAGTGTGCATTTGTTATCATGTTGATGTGCTGGGGATGGGAGTATTCTCTCTCCTTCGTGTGGATTCTATGAAGAATTCACATGTGTGATGAGAGTATTGACTCTCCTTTTCGTGGATGAAAGGAATTCTGTGTGTGATGATGGGGTTTTGTGGAGCATTGTGGAATGATATTGTGAATTGTAGAGTGTGGAACATTTTGTGTGATGTGATATGTATTGATGTATTGATGAAAAATTGATGTAAAGTGAATTGATTTATATCATGATGTTTACCATGTTTTGAATGAATGTGTGTATCACTTTGTGTTGTAGAAAAATGAATGTTATGTTGTGATGTTAGACATTGTTTGTCCTCATATGTAATTCATGTAATATGTGATGGTTCATGTTGTGATATAGGGGCATATGGTGAGTATGAACCCTATTGTGTAGTGATTGCACTTTGGGTGCATAAGGATGGTAATGTGATGTATCGTAACCGTGAAAGTAGTGATTGTGTTATACCCTATATATATATATATACCATGCGTAATACGTTATGGTTGTTGTGTGTGAATTACCATTGTGTTAGTGATGTAGTTATGTGTATGTTGTGGACCCTACACTAGACGACCCTAAGGGGATAAACTGTCAAGAGTGTATGTGTGGAGAGAGGAGGCGTGGACCAGGTTTTCATAATCTTGAGCCGAGTACGAGTGAGGAAGTGGAGTCTTATATAGACTGAAAATCCACTTCTATCTATTTAGTATACTTCGAGCTTGCTCAGTATATTGTGGGTGCGCACCACCTTAGGCTCAACTTATGCAACCTTGTGTCCCCTGCTCTTTCCTATTGGATTGTTCATTGAATAATCCTATGTGATTTTGACTATGTTGATCCTTGTGGGAGTATGGAGGAATGATTCAGGCAGAGATGATGATAGTTACATTATTTGATATACTCATTTCTGGTTACATGTATATTTTCACGAGCTGAGGCTCGATGTCCGAGTGCCAGCAACTCGATGAGTACCCCTTTGGTGGCGGTATGAGGCCACATAGTGATTGTGATGTGCTATTTTCTCATTACGTATTTTATTCGTAAATTAATCTTTCTCTTTTAGCTAGAACCAGCCGTTTTCTTGATTGACATGTTCTTATATTTTGGGCATTTATTTGATTGTTGCATTAACATTTGGATTTTGCACTAACCAAGGCTAATTAGCCATTTGTTTTTCTTGGTTTTAAAACTTTCTTTTCATATTTAAAAGTTTTGTAGCCTAGCCCAAGGCTTTTGATTTTGCCACTTGGCATTTGAATGGATTGTTATGTTGGTTCTAATGTCGTAATGTGTTGGATTAGGGTCATGGGATTAACCATGGAGTGGTTGAACCTATGGACCCGCTTCGTTGTATGGGGGTACGCCCCAAGGAGTTACAGATAACTAGCGGGTTGTTGAACCACGAGTTATTATGTCACTTGGGTTTGGGGGTGACGGGGCTCTATGTGCCTAGGGCCATAGGGTGACCCGCCTCATTAAAAGGAGAAAGGAGATTGGCCTCTATGGTTGAGAGACCGATATTATTTCTTATGGCACTCTATGGTTGAGTGACCTGTTATTCTGGATGGGGCTCTATGGTTGAGTGACCCGACTTGGTTTTGACACTATGTTTCTTTCTCTTTGGGAGGTATATGGAGATTATCTGGTGATGCTTTGGGGAGTATATGGAGTTGCTTTATGATACTTCAGGAGATATATGGAGTTTTACCTAGTACTTTTGGAGATATCTGGGGTTTGTTTCGTGATGTCTTGTTATGTGTGGAGTTGGTATAGTGAGTTATGTGTCCTCTTGTGAGTTTGGTTAGACTTGTTATGATTGAGTGCTTGACTCTCCCCTTGGTTGGTATGGACTATTGGATATTGGATTGGAACTATGTTGGTATAGTCATGGATTTTTTGGGTCTTGTGATACCCGTTGTATATGTATCAGCGTGTTGATTTTGTTTGTTAGTCATATGTGTGTACTAGATCTATGTCTAGGACGTAATTGTTGGAAATTAATTGTTATGTGGTCTACTTGTTGTCATTCCATGGTTTGGTGAAACCCTTGTGATGTGATATGGTCGTGAAAGTATGTAAAAGTATGCTTGTGAAATTTTAGTGTTGTGTATGACCCTGGTAGGGTGTTGTGACTGTAGTTCATGATGGGAACCCACAGGAATGAATAAACTAAAATTGATAAAAATGAAATTTTAAAGGACTTGAATTAAGAATAATGTTAATGGAAAGAGATTAATGAAATAATGAATAAGAGAGAACTACCAATCTTCACAGAACCTTGAAAGTTAAAATTTCTACCAATTGTTCCTAGGGCCACCCCGTGACCGTGATTTTGTGATTTGAAATCTTAACCTTAGAGCGTGCCTTCGCCACATTCGTCCCTTGTTGCTTACCATTTCTCTTCTTCATTGTATGTCGCATCGAGGACGATGCTTTCTTAAGGGGAGGAGAATGTAATGCCTCCTTTAAATTATTAAAATAAAATAAAAAATAAAAAAAAATAAATAATAAAAAATAAAAAATTAAAATAAATAAATAAAATTTACGTGATTTGTTTTTTTTTGAAAGATTTAGGAAAAGGGGGCTTGGAGAAAAATATTTCATCATTTTGGTTTTTTTGAAAATTTTGAAAGTTTTGCCACCACCATTTGTTTTGATTGGAGGAGAACTATTTTTTTTAATGCCATGCCATGTAATAAGGAACCAATGCCATTATTTGAAGTGGCTTCATGGAAAAAAGCTGCAATAAAATCAAATGCAGGTTCATTTTGCTCAGTCAAAGCCATGAGATCCATGTGCTTTAGGAATCAGCTTGTTGTTTTTAAAAGAAGTAAATGCCTCGCCAAATGTCATTCCATGGAGTGGAATGCCATGTTCTTGATGTGGCCTGCCCAACATCCCCCCGCATTTTTTTTTAAAAAAAAAGACACTTCCTTTGGCGATAGATTAAAGGAAGGGGGTTTTAATCGGATGTTGTTAATTTTTCATGCCTGTGCATGATGGGGATTTGGATGAAATGAAAAAACGAAAAGATAATAATATAAATCATGCATAAAATCATGTTTTGATTGAATTGCATTGAAAAGTTCAAACATGTTTGCCGAAAAATGAAACATTTTAGGGAATGATTAAAATGGATTGAAAATGGCAATGGTTTTTGCTGAATGAGTTTGTTGAAAAGGCCTTGGAAACTTTCCAAGCATTCACAAATGCATTGGTACCAAAGTAAAAACTTCCAAAGCCTGCATTTTGCCCAGAACCTCCCAGGTTAATATGTCAAAATGGAAGCTTTGAAAAAAGAGTTATGAAATTCAAAAAGCATTATGGAGAAGTGTTTTTTTTGAATGTTTTAGTTCAAGGCCATGCAAAACATATGCTAAATGAATGCACAAAAAAATCATTTCATGAAGAATGCATTGAAAGTTTTGCACTAAAAAAAATGCTGCAATATTTTGATGATGAAATGAATAAAATGGTTTGATTGCAATGAATGTTTTCAAAATGAATGCAAAAGGAAATTCAAAAATTTAAAAAAACGTTGTTCAAAACTGCATGACAAATGCCAAAAAAGATGTGAATCATGGAACTTAGAAAGAAGTCATGTAAGCATTCATTTTTGATAAAATGAGGATTGAAAATTGGAAATGGAATGCATGGATTTGGTAAAAAAATGAGGTTTCAAGAAATTCATAAAATGCATAGATTTTTCATTTGAATGCAATACAGAATCATTATGTAGATGAGCTTGTTGTAAAGGCCTTTGAATGCTTGAAGGAAATGCAATTTGGAAGGTGCAACACTTAAAAACCATTAATTAACTTCTCATGCATTGAATTTAAAAATTAAATTGGGATATGCACAAAAAAAATGGATTTTTTGAAACCTTCAATGATGCAATGACTGTAACACAAAAAAGCGAGTTTCGATTTTTGATCGAGATGACTACTTGAATGTGCACAAAATGGTTCTTTTGGATGAGACATGGTGCATCAAGGCATAGAATGGCTTTTTTTTGCACGTGACTCCCCCGGCATGTGTGTATGCAAAATGGTGGTCTGAGGATGCTCGTGATCAGTTGCGAAGTGCCCAAGCAAGAGATGAACCCAAGCCCTGCGGCTTTTGCTCTCTTCATTTCCAGGCATGGTTCTTCTTCCCTTACCTCTCATAATTCTCGTGTTTTAGTTCTCTTTTGCAACTAAATAGAATTTTAAATTATTAGGATTTTTTTAATACAGTTAAATGTCCCTTCAACTCATTGCAAAACAATAAAGTGTCGTGTCGCAACTCTCGAAGCCATTATAACTCGCCTACTTTAAAACATGAACTATCACCCTCACTTGAGATGATCTAGAAAACTCTTACCCTTTTGATCGCTCCAATATCGTTTTATCGACTAGACAAATTTGACTCTCCATTGATTAAGTTGACCTTCTTCTTACTTAAAATAGTTAAATTTTGCAATTTTGGAGACTCACTAAGTACCCTTCGCAACTCTGGAAACGAGATGTGAAGTTTCATTCGTGTACCTTGGTATACGAGGAGTCACCTTGATTTTTGGTTTGACCGAAATGATCATATGACATCCTTTTGACGCTCTTATAGGAGCCTGTTACATCGGTTTACAACAAAAAGAGAGAGTTGTTAAAACTAGAAAGTTGGCTTTCGTTTTGGACCACCATTTGAAACCCGAAAAAAGAGAAATCACGTTCCGTCTTCGCAAACCTCTAGTGTTTATACTAGAAAAATGCATGGAACATTCAAGTATAGGAAAGAGAACTTTTCGGGGATAGTTTGGTGAAGCCATTTTTGTAGGCCTCGGTCGCAGTTTGTGAGGTCAAACTGGTCCAATTTTTCTTGTCGCTCAGAAAACTTGTCGCCATTTGAAAATGGTTTACTAGTTCTCAGTCCCGTTGACTCTGATGAATTCTCTTATATAGGGGAACTAGTAGGAGATGTCTCGTTGCGTGCTTCTCCATCGAACATCGATTATGGACGGTTTTACGGGCCCTCGAGCTAACTTTTGCATTTTACAATTTGGGTGAACTACGACCAGTGCCCCGGAGAACTAACCGCCAAACGCAAACCATTCGCTCTTTTTCAATTCCGTCAGTTGCTATGAATTCTTGGTATATCTGGGGACACGTAGAAAGTTAATCGTGGTGTGCGTGCTCATCGGAAGATAACCTTTGGAAGTAGTTTCTTAGCCTCGAGCCCATTTTGTACGTTTTGTAGCTAGTGAGAAAATGTAAAAGTAGAAAGCTGCGGACCCTCGTAGGGTTGCCAAATCACCCTGGAAACTTTTAACACACGTAAATAACTGTTTAAAACACTATAATGAAACTTGTTGTGTGTATTAGAACTTTTGACAAAATGATGTTTTCTCTCTCTTCCTTTCTCTCTCTCTCTCTCCGAGTTTATAAAATGAAGAAAAATGAAATGCAATGAATACATGTTTCTAGACTTTTTTTTATTTCGATTGCATATTGTAATTATTGTCAGATGTAAATGGGAACTGAAAAATGATAATTATGATTGTTTTAGGGTGGATGCCATGCCAACGATTTATCGTTGATATCATGCTCACGTGGGTTTTGTAGGATGGAAGTTGATGACAAAAAAAGGTGATGTGTAATTTAATTATTATTATTGTAATTTTTATAGGTCATTGTAAAATGAATAACTGTCTAATGTAGTCTCTTGTTACCGAAAATTTATAATTGAGATTTGTTAATATGCATGATATGCTAGTTTTAGGGATACTTAGGAAATGTGCATCTAATCACCGGTTCAATTTGTTTCTTAGTTGTGTATGGAAAAAAAAAAAAGGGTTTGATTTATATATAGTAAATTGAAATTGAAGTTAATATATTGTAGTACTTTCTCAGTATTCAATAAATGATTAAATTAATCATTGGGTTATCTTCTTACCTTGCAAACATAATATAGAGTTTTAATGGGAACACTCAACTTTAATAAAATATTCGTGCTTAACTTGCCTGCATGTGTGATCCTTTTTACCTTATAAGAAATTTAAAAACCGTAGAACGAACTTAACCTTTTACACCCGATGGAGCATCTTGGTTTAGGCAAATAAGATCCCAAGAAGAGGGGTTTATCGTCTTAATAGGTACGTTTAGTGACATCGACATAAACTAGACACATAGAGCAACACAAGTCAAATAAATCTTCTACATCGAATGAATTTCTTGTGAGATCCAGATGACATCATGGAGCTAGGAAATAGTGGTTCTATCACTTAAAATTTTGCTTATGAATAGATCCTCTTAGCTATAGGTGCCATCTTTGGCTAGTGACAATAGAGTGCTTTGATCTCTTACGGAGGGTTTATAGGGTGAATATGTTTAAAACCTTAATCTAATCTTATAAGAGAGCGTAAAGCCCTAAGTGAAAATTGGAATGGAACTAAACCCTAGTTGACTAGGATGTTCACTTGTGGTTAGAAAACCATAATCTAACTCCTTGCATACGAAATTGTGTTGAAAGATGTTGTTTTTAGAGAACCTTAGAAACTGAATTCTTGTCTCATAATCCCTTGTTATGTCATTCTATGGCATTAAGGAATAAAGAATATTCTTATGTGGAAACATGCTATGCAAGGATATGGGATCTTCGTGAACATAGATCACTTGTGATTATGTGTAGTTTTAATGCTCCTAGCCTTGTACTTCCTTATGATGTCAGACAAGTGTTGTCGTAACTCTTTTGTTTTAAGACGATGCTAAGAACGAGACCTTAGTGCGATATAAGAGCATATCATATGATGTTGCACACGAGATTTGAGATTAGGATTAAGGTCAATCTTAGAGTCCTTATAACTTAATTAAACTTTTTCATGCATTGCAAAGAATATAAATTATCTTGGTGCGACCAAACTTTGAGCAAACAAAAGATATATAAATATAAAAAAAAGTCCATAAGTTATTGAACTTTATTAACTATGGTAGCGAAATAACTATTCCGTGATCGATGGATGTTCTTGGGGAGCTATCTCGACTCTATGTCTTCCTTAATCCCAATACCTCATCTGGACATCACGTTAGAATCTCTTGTGTAGCAAGAGTAAATTTTATACATTAAATAAAAGTTTGAGAAGCAAAATCTTAACATAAGAATGAGAGAATTAGAATCTTGTAGGCATTTTGAAATATGGAGAATACTTATGTAAGTCATGAAGATTTGTCATAAGGGTAAAGAGAAAATTAAATGGTTGAACAATATGTGAACTGTGAAACGAATTTTCAGAACATGTAGGTGGAAAAAGGGAGAAAATCATGCTTACCTAATAATGATCTTGGAAAGTTAGCCGTAACTAAAATACATTTAAAGTAATGATATGTCGTGGGGTGTCTTGTGTGTGTGCAAGTGAGCAATGTAAGTCAAAATATATATATATATATCCTAGTATTTTACTATTGTATTTGGGTGTGTAAAGTGTGGGCACTACATTTTGCATACAACAAACAAAAAAGCGGCAAAGCGTAGTTTCCTCTCGCAGACAATTGAATTCGCCAGATACGAGTATACAAATCTACATCGATCAATTTGTATATAGTAAAACGAGGAGATGTTAGAGTTACACATTTATCTCCTTGTGCGGAGTTTGATTCAACCCATGATGGTGTTGATTTTAGACGACTATTAGCGAGGATTCGGTTGCCAAGTTGCTGTTCCCCGTAATGTCTCGCTCACCGCAACTATCCAATTATTGCTAAATTTACAATGTTAACTTGGGTTTTTTAACATAGGCCTATTTTTCTAAATACGATACTTATGAAGCTATACGATTCATATAATATCTTTTCAACTGTAATCTTATCACTTTAAGGAATATCTATATCGAATGTCGTTAAAAACAAATCCAAAATGTGTCCTGACTGTGCAAATCCTAAATTTCCTACATTAAACTTGTCTTATTAAGAAAATATTGATAATGCGTACAGGATGAGGATAAATCTAAAATATCTATACCCTGCAAACCCTAAATTTTCATTGTTGTACTTGTCATATCAAAGAAAGATTGATAAAAAGGCATACAAGGTGGCACTTTTTCTATTTTATATTTTAGCCCTTTGTAATTTGTTTTTACCGTGATTAGTTTTTACCCTCTCGGACCGGGGTTCCAAGCCACAAATAAACATGCACCCGTCATCTATGTGTCTCACTTCAAATGCATGACACGCCTTGTTATAATGGGCCTCCCTCTTTTGGAACAAAACATTGGTAGGAAGTTGTTAAGTTGGTCACCAGTATCTCCATTGTAAACGACATGTTTATAGTTTATTTTGTCTAATCAAAGAGACCAAGTGAATATTAGCATATTTCTTGTGATCTATTGAACACGCATCTTCACCATTTCCTTCAAATGTAAGCTTTTATTAGTGCTTTTCCATGCCATATTGAGGTCTTTCATATATGTCAATGTTGTTTTATTAAATTTGAATCTGTATAGCCTAAATTAATATCATTTAATTTTCCAGTTAGCAAATGTAAATCCACTCCCGGAGTGGTCATTTCGGATGTCGGTCACATATGATCACTATTTGAAATTCCCCTTGTTGTTTAAATATTTTGGTCGTCTGGTGCCAATGATGAAATTATTATTGTTTGATCATAAATGTAAAGGTTAAAAACATATATATTTATGCCAAAGGCATGTCAGAGGTGGGTTTGGGCGGGGGGTGGTCTGACAGGTGACTCAAAGAGCCCACAATTCAAAGTACGTCGACATCCTCCACAGAACCACCTGAGATCGTCGACCTGCATGTGTTGTATCCTAGGTTTCTTGAAATCGGCAATGCACGTTTGATCCTTTCATAAGCATAAAAGACTACGACTTATTGGATTTAATGATTTTCATTTACTCTACTTTAAACGTTGATGTCCTTTGTGGGCCCATGCTGAGGTCAAGAAATTAAAATTTTTCTGTGACGAGATCAAAAAGTTGTTGAGAGAAGTTACTGGTAATCTCGAATGTTAAAAGGTCATCAATTTTATAGTTGTGTCCAAATTTCTGAATCCCTCTCCACTTCCACATGATGTTTCTATTTTCCCTTCAACAAAAAATTGGGGGTTTTTAAGTGCATAGACAAAATGAAGATAGATTTTTTTTGTGGTTGCATGAAGCTGGTAGAGCTAACGCAACAAAAACATTCGAGTAGATGTCGGTGTCTTATCACGACAAAGACATTTTCACTAAGGGAAAGACCTTGTTAGCGGCTAACAGGTGCAAAAATTCAAGGGCGGAGATAGCTTATGTTGTTTCATTCGTTATACATGGAGGTCGAACAAAATAATCTCGGCCTTCCATTTCTCTTCCCCCACTCCACTAACATGACCTTTGTGAAACACATTTTTGCATTTGCCATGTATGAACCCCGCAAGTGTCCAAGTAGTTCTCTTTTAAAGCATCGTTATTTTTTTAACGGGAATTTGCGATTCTGCAAACGCTTTGAGAAAGGATGAACATGAACAAGAGGATCGGGCATCGGTGAAAGGTTTTTTTGTTGACTAGCATTGATGCTTGCAACAATGCTTCACTTTAACTGTCTATGTGGAATATTCCTTGGAGGATATGTTTGGTTGCATTGCATGTGGTCGGTGATTCGAATCCCCATAGGTGTAGGTGCTAGGTACTCTAAATCGAGGATTATTATTTTTGTTTAAAGAACAAAGTTGAGAAAAACAAGATTTTAAAAATATTAAAATTAAGTAGACAAGATTCTCCTTGTCACTACTAAAATGGCCATCTTTTGCCATTGTATTTAGTGTCTCACTATTCATACATTTTGAACATAAACCGGGTGGGATGAAATGGTCAATCAAAGCCCTCTGCAACCATAGAAATTCCACAAACATGAAATGGGACCGCATTACCATCATCATTGAAATTTAGTATATGTACCTGAAAATGTCCATAGAGGTTTTAAAAATGCATTCGAACAAAACACAAAACAAGGACCTCAGGAAAAGTTACTTAAATTTCGTTAAAATATAAAATATATCCCGATAATGGTTTGCTTTGTTGTAGCGATAATCTGGTTTCTATTTTGATGTCCTGTGTTACTCATTACTTCTTTCATCATGTCCCACAATTGTTCCGCGACTCAATACGAAAGTTTATGAGTGCGAACATTGATCGCGTTCTTGAAATCTAAATAGAAACCATTATTGTACATTAACATGAAAATGACAACATAATGGATCCGCAATGCAAAATTACAATTTCTTTAACAATTGTTGACTTCCAAATTTAACCAAAAATGCAAGTTTTCCTTTAAACTATTCGTTGACAACACCTCGCTTTCTAAGATATCTCCAGATTGTGTTTCCACGATGCCCTACACTCGTACCCCACTTCTTTGTCAAACAATTGACAAAAAATACACATGATACATATCTTCCTCCTCAAAAAAATATAACTTCCACAAAATGGTCCCCCCCAACATTATCCTCTCCCAATTCATCTAACCCCCTCTTCTACAACCCTCTCCCTCCTTTTATGTTTTGGTCCCTCCAAATCATCATCATCGGAGACTTACCCTTCGACATTCACATCACACACTTCGCCTACGATTGTTAGTAGAGTATAAACTCTCACCAAATTTTACACCCACAACGATTGGTAGTGGCTAAATGACCCAACCGGAAAGACCTAGCTCGGAACAATCTTATTACTACTAATGGTCCCATAAAAGATCTCATGGGCCTTCTTAATTCATTCATTGCTTAAGCACTAAAAGCTCATAGGCTTAATTCTCGTAAGAGTCCAATTAAGAAAAACAATTCCAGACAAACAATTATCCTCTTGATGATCAGATTCGTGTTTACTGATACTGTATGAGTATTAAGCAAACTCCAGCAATGGGGTCTCTTATTATTGGCAATGGCGCAACAAATGCCTCAGTTCTGCTCTCAGAATTCAAGCAAAAAGGCTTAGGCCTATGCTTCTGTGAAAAAAATGGTAACGGGAGGAATTTGAGATGGGGCAGGAAAATGCAAATGAAATTCAAAATGAAGGGGGTGTATTGTTCAAAGGCTAGTCAGCCCCGAGGGCCATTATGGCATGGAAGGGTTCTTAGCACTGAGGTAATGCAAGCTGTACAGGCGATGAGGAGGGCCAGAGGAGACCACCTTAAGATTCAAAGGGTTTTCGACACCACTGTTTCTCGTTTTGTCAAGGCGGATTTGTTGGCTGTGCTGCAGGAGCTTCATAGACAGAACGAGTGCCATTTGGCTCTTATGGTAATAATGAGGGTTCTTTTCGTTTTCTCTCTCTTTTTCTTTCTTTTTAAACTTCATTTTGTTAAATTAGGGTTTTATTTGGGAGAATGGCCTGCGCGGTTGTGAATCTAGGTGATAATTAGGGTTTATTAAAACACTCGATTTCGCAGAGAAATTCCCCACAGGTGATATGCACCATTTCTTGGAAACGGCGAATCCTAATGATTCAATTCCCCGTTTCCAACAAACGGGGAATCCTAATGATGTAGGTCCTCCTCGGATTAGGAATCCTATTTAGGGAGGACCTACATCAGCCTTGTGAATGGTAAAAGCCCAATGGTTTTATCATTCATTCAAAATCTATAATTCTTGGTTAGTTATAGATCAGTAGCTCCTTAGCGAAGCCACTTCACAAAATTATGTACAGAACAGAAATAAATTTGAATTTAAAACTTATCCAACTTTACCAGGCTGATGGCGTGATCTCGCCTCAGTTAACCAGGCAAGAGGGTTTGCTTCCTGAATTGATTGTCTAAGCACTAAATAATTCTCGGTCAATTATAGATCAGTAGCTCCTTCGCAAAGCCACTTGACAGAATTATGTGCAGAAAAATAAATTTGGATTTTTAAACTTGTCTAATCGATCAGCTTTTAAGAACTGCTTCTTAATCAGCATGTGTGAAGAATTCTTGGTCAAATATAGATCAATAGATCCTTAGCAAAGCACATGTCAGACTTATATGCAGGGGAAAAAAATGGATTTTAAACTCGTAGAATTTGTCATCCTTTATGAAGTGGTTCAATTTAGATGTCACTATTACATAAAAGTCAATTGGGATCTGCACCTGGCCTCGTCGCTTTCTTTCACATTTCATTAAGGTGGAGCAGACTACGGCCGTTATGGTGCCCTGTTGGGTGGTCTGGAACTCCACCAAAACAAATTGGACTACAAACAAGTCATAAATTAACTTCTTTGAATTTATTCACTAGAGCAAAGCAGTCCACATTCTGCTAAAAGAAACTATACTAATACTAATCTGCAACAATAGGCAGCTGAAAGAAGGCTTTCTAATGTTAAGAGTTTTTTGGTCTGCCAATCTATATTGTGGTCTGCAATTTCATGAAATTGCGTTTGGCCATGCACTTCATAGGTGGCTTTCCTCATTTAAGGTTTATGATGATCTGGACACTCCTTGGTAATGCACATACCTGCTGAATTGCAAACTTTAGTCTGAATCCTGGTTAGCTATTAGTGAATGGGCAATTGCAAACAGGTAGCCACTCCCCTAATTTCATTTTATTTTATCTGAGAGTATGTATCACCATGTTATATTGAAATGGAACTTGAACTTCTATCACCTTGGGGATTTTCTGGCTAGCTGATAACCATTTCCTTTTAACCTCTTTGTCAGGTGTTTGATATTGTGCGGAAAGAAATTTGGTACAAGCCAGATTTGTCCCTCTATGTCTCTGTCATATCGGCACTGAAAAAACAACCTACTTGAAAAAGTGGATCCACTTTTCGAAGAATTAAAAAAGGAATCATTGCAACCTGATACAAATGCTTTCACCCGGCTCATTGCCACATTTTTACGAGTTGGCCTGCCACAATATGCAATAGAGACCTATGAGCTAATGAAGCAGACAAAATGTAAGATGGATGATTATACATTTGCAGTTTTAATCAAAGGCCTTCAAAGACTCAGAGAACCTGATTTGGCAGATGCTGTAATTAAAGAGTACAGAGAATTTTTGAATGATCCTATGGGGTTTTTAAAAGATACCACACAGGATGCTTTAATATCTTAAATTTATATACATTCACTCACATTCCATGTTTTCCATCTCTGAAGAAAGGATTGTTCCACTTTGCAAGCAGTTCTCCAGCTTGTAGGTATGTTATCCTTGAGAGAATAGAGATGGGATAGATGAATTTTTCCTACAATTGTGCTATGCTGTTTGGATGGTTTAGAATGTCAGGTTATCCGGTTTCCATCAAAAGGAAATGACTGTGGGCATTTTCATGCTCTTAACATTTGAAGCAACATGTATCTCGAGCCATGGAAATAGGGTTGGTAAAAGTAATTATAATCTTCATTCAAAACCCATCCTAACCCTAACCCCAAGCTCTTATACTTCGGATCATTGTTTGTATGCGGTACACTAAGTCACCGTGCAGTTAGGGTTTTCCATTACCATTTCTAACAGCAAACAGGGAACAAACCAGGGTTTTCCGTCACCATTTCTAGTGGTGAACAGGGATTTAACCAGGGTTTTCTGTCACCATTTCTAATAGCAATTCAGCCCCCAACCTTGTCCTGCTCCATTGCCCTTCATCCCCGCCCAAAAATATGACAAGCAAACAGGTCGCAAAATAGGCACGATTCAAATCGCGAATCTAGATGAATTTCATTCGCAATTTTCACATTCAATGATTTTCAATTTTTTCCCAAAAAACCCGCTGAATGCAGTGACAGAGGCGGTAGGTACCTAAGGTAGTGAAACAAGTCCAGCTCGTATTGAAATGGTCTCATTGTATGTTTACAGCTACAAATTATATTAAACTGACAACTGAAGAGGTGTTGGCCATATCCTCCCATGTTGCAAACAATACCTGCAGTTCTTTTTCACTCGGTATGTCATAACCTCCAAGAGGGGCTAGCACATATGGATTATGAGATGCTTAGGATGGGACCCTGTTGCCATCAATAGCCAACTTCAAATCCTAAACAAATATTTGTTGTTTTTTCCATTTGTGTACAGAGTACAAACATGTGCCTAAATGTGAGGGTGGTGCTCCTCTTATAAATATAGGCATCTGTTATCCTGCTCTTGTCATCTTATCTCTCTCCAGATGATATGCAAGTTGAAACCGGTTGAATGAGGTTTCCCATATGCGCACTGCATTCAGAACACATAGTTGATGACTGATCTGCAGATTTGTAAGTTCCCTGGTTAAAACATATCCAATTTCTTATAGACTGCCCAGGTTTTCTAGACATGGACAATACAGGGCTTTTCAAATAGAAGTAAAAGAAGTTCAAGTGTTCTAATAACAGCAACAAAGATTCTTGATGATTAAATTCAAGATCAGAAATGAATGCATCTAATGATTTGGTTGTGCAAACTTGATCTTTTTAGTTAGCCATTGAAAAGCAAGTCCAACTTGGTGAAGAAGAATTTTTAAGCGGGTTACCTGGAGATGCATCCCTATCTTGCATTCCATCTTTCATATGGATTTCTGTGACATCTTGCAAAAATATTTGCAACCGCTTGTGATGTTTTTACAAAAAAATTGAATAAATGCAATGGAAATTTTAAAAGATGGGTGAAAATGGTACCCCAAATAATCCAGACAACAATTTGAATGGGCAGTTCTTGAGAGTTCTTTGCTGGTTAGAAAAAACAAGATTTTTTTCCAAGGTTCGATTACTTTCGCTTTTATACATGGATATATTAGAAAGGAGCGGAAAAAAGCTACCATTGATATTTCTGGTTTATCATTGATTATAAATATAAGATGTTAATTAAATTATTACTAATAGTATTCATGCATATGGCATTGAAAACTTTATAAAGCATGAATTTATTAAATAATTGGTGAGAACCATGACAATGAGCGACAAGCTAGTAAAGATTCTCCTCCATTTAGAGAAAACCGTAATGAATGTTTTGAAAATTAATGGGAGTGTTTATATGTTCATGTTTATGCACAGAGGATAATACTTGAATCGTTTGCTTTTAAATTTTCAAAGTATATTGTTTAGTATGTTGATTATTTTGCATCAGCCATAGTTATACAGTAACTAGTACAAATATCTTAAATACATTAAAAAAAGCATTGATAAATATCAACTTTAAAACTCGTCTTAGATTTTTAGTATAACATGATTAATGATTATTACATTTTCTGATTTTTTGTACCGACTAGTTGCAAATGCTATCAATTGAGCAGTACCAATGTGTTTGGCGTGAATAAAATTTCCCAGAAAAAGGGGTTCCAAACTCTATTGTACTACCAATATATTATGATTTTTCAACTAACTTATTTAAACAAAGATAAAAACTTCAAAATGGCGATAAAAAAATTCAATTAACTTCTCAAAACAAAGATTAAAAACTTAAGTGGCTATCAAACGAAAAATCGTAATATTGTGCCCATATATTGCAGTTTTGAACCAAAATTTTCAGAAATATTTCTTTGAGCTCAACACATTGGTGCAACTAGATTGATGTCATTTGTCATCAGTTAGTAGGATTTTTTATATAAATTAATTGGAGTTATTGATTAATATGATATACGTAAAATCTAAGAAAAGAGCCATGAAATTGATATTCATCGATATGTTTTTAGGTAGATGTATTTAAGATACCTGAAATAATGATTTTTAATTTGGTAAAGTTGATTATTTCATCAATGAAAGTGCACTTGGCTTTGAAATTTTTTATTTAAAATTGATTATGTTGATTATATCGCCAATGAATGTGGGATTGTTTGTTAAATTGTTTATTTCACCAATGGAAATAGGTTCGGCTTAGGATGACTACGAATTTGGTTATGTTGATTATTTCACCTATGGAAGTGAATTGGCTTTGGATTTTTACTATTCAAAACTGGTTACATTGATTGTATCACCAATGGAAGTGGGTTGGCTTTGGATTTTTACTATTCAAATTTGGTTATATTGATTATATCACCAAAGGATGTGTGCTTGTCTTTGGATGATTATTATTTGGTTATGTTGATTATATCATCAATAAATGTGGTCTTGGCTCTAGAATTTTATAATTCCAAATTGGTTATATTATTTGTTAGAAAAATATTTTGTTGTAGGAAAATATCACGCTTTGTCCACAACATGTGGGACAAAGTCTTGCCTCTATTGTGGGGAGGGATGGGAGGTCACCTTTTATTGAAAGCCAATGCAAATAAGAAATAAAATGTGTCATATCTACAATAACTAACTTGCAGGGGTGGGGTTTTGCTTTCAAGAAATGAATATACACATAAAGACAAGAAGAAAGGAATGAAAAATTTAGAGAGAGAGAGAAGGAAAGAAAAACTTGCATTTCAAATAAGTCAATGCAAAATTTGTCTTAGTTTTGCAAGCAAATCCTTTAATATAAGAAAACACTTAAAAAAAAATTCCACATACATGAAAGGAATGAAGGATAAACACGTGACATAATCACTTGTTATTGCCAAAGAAATTATGACATAGTTCAACAAATTTCTTTTTATTTTTTACAAATATGAATTTAAAAAGATCACGGGCAACACACAATCTAGCCAAATATCCTTAAGTCTCTAGCAATTTGAATCGCCTCAAGAAATAGTGAAATGTCATTTTACACTATGTTGCAAGTCCCTTCCAAAATTCTTTCAAAGTAGTTCTTTCAAAGCAAGAAAAAAATCTTCAGTTGGTAAAAGTCCTAGAGAATGATTTAGAAATATATACTTATGGGAGAGATTTCCCTATTTTCCAGATTACATGCAAGCTTGAATGAGTCAATTTGCCTAAGATAGAATATTGCAAATTGACAAAGATAAGATAGAAACTAGAAACGAACTAGTCACACAACAAAGACACTTGCAAATTGACAAAGTCAATTCACACAACATAGAAACTAGTCAAAAGTTTGATCGAAAAGGGAAAAACTTAGTCTTGCTCGCACAAGTCAAAAGTCCATTTAACAAAGGGGGTGAATTTTTGCCTGTTCATGCAAGTCAAAAGTTCGATTGAGAAAGGTGTGGATCTTTGGGCTGCTCTTGCAAGTCAAAAGTCCAATCATCAAGGGGCGAACCTTTGCCTGCTAACACAAGTCAAAAGTTTGATCAACAAAGGGCCAAGAGTAAATCAAGGAATCAGAGATCTAAGCACAATTTATATGCAAATTGCAAATGTGCACTCAAAGTCTAATTAAAACTAACAAGTGCTATTTGGATTTTTAGATTTCAAAACATTTTGCATCTAGCTTGTAAAACTACTTGAGAAGTCTAGAACTCGACAAGCTCTCGCTTTTTTGAACACTTAGATGAATTTTGATTGAATTTGATCAATTGCAACTAATTTTTTTGGGTGATGTAGAGCTTATTTTCCGGAGGTATTGTCCATACTTGTTTAGATTGGTACTAGAGATCTTGTCGTACTCTTTATTGTTATGTTGTGTTTTGGCACGAGGTTCTTAACTTGTTTTTTTGTTTGGAAGAACTAGCTTGGAGATTGTAAAACATTGTTTTATATGCATGCATGAATATATGTATGTATGTATGTATGTATGTATGTATGTATGTATGCATGCAAGCAAGCATGCATACACACACACATGCATACCTATACATATACATACATATGCATGCACACACATGCACATATAACTTTTACGATTGAAATAATCTTGATATGTCACAGGAATGACATGCAATATAACACAAGGATAATATATATGTTAATTAATTTGACTAGCTCTTTCAATCGTGATAATGTAGATTGTGATAAGAATAGGATAGGGTTAAATATGAGGCATTATCGTAAAGCAACAATAGCGTGATTGAGAAACATAATTGATAATGTTACAAATTCTAAGTGGTAGAATTTTGAAATTATTATAAGTGGCCTTGAGATTGAAGAGTAAAGTTATAACTATTTAAATGTTAGTACATGGGTCGAAAATACGAATGATAATTTTGATTACACTCTAAATTGAACAATTGATCAAACCATATGAACTAGGTGATGAGTACGAGATTAAAAATAATTGTGATATTTAATAAATCTTATAAATGGCTTGTAGTGGTAATATGAATGTGATGTAGGTTAGGGTCATTTGAGATTATAATGTTTCAAGAATCATAAATTTGATCAAGTTATTGTTGTCGAAATTCTAATTGTTAGAATGAGATTACATCGGTATGAATGTTGTCAAAATACGTGTGTGAATTTAATTGTCAATGGTATCTACCGATGAAGTGTTGGGTGACTTAAAAGTGTGCTAGTTAAATGGTATAATTGGATGATTGCATGTTTAAGTGTGAAGTATTGTTTATCGTGATTGTTAAGTTATGATAGTAACCATATATGTTCGAAATAATGATTGAGATAGATGTGTTGATAAGGTGTTTTGAGATTTCGTTGTTGAGTTGAAAACATGAAATACATGTATGAGTTGCACGTAGGTGTACAATGTTTGTTTCATATGTAGTTAGATTTAATTATCGCATATCATTTCGTGGGTATAAGGTATTTTTGAGTGTGCAGATGGAGTACAAGTGCACAAGAGCTTATAGAAAAATAAAATAAAACATACAAAAAGAGGATGAATGGAGGCTAAATCACATGAGGCTCACCGACCAACATGGGTCACTAAAGAGTGAGACTAGACCTTAAGATTTTGTTAGTGACCATGTTGTGAATTAAATTTTGTCCTTTCATGTTTTATAGAGTTGTACCACTTACATGGACCCTTACTCTAATTTGCTTTATTCAATTAACCTTTGGTTGTGTGGGTTTTTGTATTGTTTAGCCTTATGATTTTTATTACCCTTTTGGCTTACTTTTGATTCCATTTAGTTGTTGGAAGTTATTATTTTTAGAAAACTCAAATTTGGCTTGAAGGCCCAATTTTAGGTTTTGTGTGAGACAAGTGTGAGACAAGTAACCATCGTCTCACGCTCCCAAAATTTCCCGCATAGCTACCCATGGGGTCTGGGTACTTTTTAGGTCTTTTGGCCACTTGAGGACTCAAAATGACCCCAATATTTTCCTTTGTATTTTAGCCAACCACTTTAACATTCAATGTGGTGTAAGGATAAAACTAACTTGCAAGTAGAGTTTGAGTGATTTATTCGTTGATACGAAATTTTTTTATCTTCTTAATTTGATGAATTTTGACTTAAAGTTGCTTGTATGAGAAAGATATGTAAGGAGTTGAATGACAAGCTAGTGACATGATTTTACTTATTCTCCTAGATTTTTGTGATTTGAACTTTTTAGTTTTTGCTACGCCTTAGTCCTATAGCTTATATTGGATATGTAGTGTCGACTTGTGGCTTACATAATCTCTCTTCTTGTCATATGTTATTCATTTATGCTTTCATATGTTTAGTAGGTTGGCCTTGGTGTTGGCCATAACATAGGATTGGTATATATAGGTGGTAGTAAGGAGTAGTTAATCATCATATTGAGCATTTGAGTCTTATTGTATGGTTTGGAAGTTTGCCCTCAAAGTGGCTAAGCTATTCTACTTACATATTGTGATCATTTATCTACAATCTTGTGTTCTTTGGTGTTCTATTGTTGTTGATATTTAGATTTATACAAGTAATTTCATTACAAGTGGTATCGAGGTTGATCTCCAATTCACTTAATATTGTGTTTTGCAAAACTAAATGTATTAAGCAAAAACTCTATTAGTTGTTGCAATATTGTATTTGCAGATGGTTTTTGATCTCCGTTCCTAGACATTTATATAACTCTAAACTTGTAACACGATGTACAATTGGTTATAATCAAATGTTTGTTGATTCTCTAGTTGTGTTTTTGTTTTTTTAGAGCATGTCATTGATTTGTAGCATGGAACAACCTCGTTTGGAGATAAAAGTCTAGAAGTGAAGGTTATGGTTTATACTCACTTCGTGCTCCATAAATATATTCTAAGCTTGAAAGTTTAATAAGATGATATGCATTATGACATGATATGAATAGAATATGCCTACGAGAAATTGATCGCTTATTTCAAAAGTTTGTGAGATTTTCGCAAGGAAATTGTTGCAAATAATTTCCAACAAAATTTGTGTACATTCCACCTAAACAATTGTAAAATGTTAAGGGTATTTTATGTTTACTTTAAAAGATGAGACTTTTTAGGTGTTTAGTTCCTCGAAGATTTTTTTTTTTTTTAAAATAGCTCCCTTTTGGTACATGGCAACCAAATTGTTTTTGTTGTAAAGTTTTAGACATGAAGTATCGTAATTGGTGGCAACAATAGTTGGGGGCATCCTCACAAGATGTATACATTATGCAGATATGTGTCGTTGCATATCCGAATCATATATGTTTTGAATTAACATTATATGTTTTTGCTATTACATGTGTCTTGATAATTTTTCTATTGATTTGCCAACTAATTTGCATGATAACAAAGATATTGAACATGTTCAATTGAGTTGGGTAGTGCCCCCAGATAACAATAAAGATACAAATTCCGAGAAAAATAATTGGGAATCACATGTATCAATAACTAGTGATTATTGTCCTAATTTTGCTTTGAATGCTTATGTTTCATTAGATTATTATTAGTGGTATTCATCTTGTAGGATTCCAAATTTTGGGAAAATCCAGAAAATGCTCATGTTGGCCAATATGTTGGTCGATCAAAAGGTGAGTTGCATACACAATCGACTCAATTTTTGAACTCTTATGCTCGCTCAATAGTAGAAGGAATCCTATGATAACAATTTGTTTGGTCAGCTTATATATGTTTTATTTAGTTTTTTTATAAAGCTTGAAGGTTCCACATGTGGATGCATATCAATTCAAGAAAATGATAGGCTTTAAGCATATACCAATTGGGGTATGCCCTCACATCATTTTTTTGCAATTAAAAAATTTAGACAATACTTAAAAAACATGTTGTAGTATGATCACTCTTTCTTTTCACAAGTTAGAAATTACTAATTAACATTGTTTAAACAATTTGTATTTGAATGTAGATTTCTGGGTGTGGATGTCATGTCAAAAACATGAATGGAACTAAAATTATTCCTTTTTAAATTGTACCTCTCGTTGGACTCATCGAAAGTCTATAAATTGTATGTCTTTTACCTATTGAATTGTAATCAATGTTGGGGTAATAATATTAAGTGGGGACACCATTAGGTGGGCCACCACTTTACACCCCTTTAAATGTTTTATTATAAACATTATTTAAACCTATTTAAAATAGGTTGTAGGTTCCCCCTCTCCACTTAATTTGGAGATTGTAATTAAATTAATTAAATTAAAGTGAGATGTGAAACGGTGCACATTTTTGCTCACCTTATTGAAATGGGTAAAACTCTTATGTGAGAATGTATGTTGGAAAAATTCTAATTATTATTCTAAAGTGAAAGTGAATATTATTTGATTATATTTTTGGAAGGCAATTAATCTAGGTGCACATATATAATTGTGTCAAAAAATTATACAAAAATTTATTTGAAGTATTATTACTTCAATTGATTTTTTTGGTTATTTATTTTGTGAAAATACACACACACACACACACACACACACACACACACAAAGAAAAAAACACACAAAAGTTCCCTTGGAATTATATATATAACAATTTACATTTTCAAGAACTTTCTATTTGAAAAACATACATAAAATATCCTTTGTTCTATAAATTCCTTTTTCGCAAATTTTACACACATATATAGACCGAACCCTAATTTTTTTAGGATTTAAAAATAATAATCTTTTTCTCGTTTAAACATTTTTTAAGTTATAATAATAATAATAAATAAACATACAAATTAACTTGAACTTCGCCATTTTTTAAATTGCAGTCTATTTAACATTATCTAGTTGTTTTTTTCCAAAATTAGAATAAATAAAACTTAAAAGAAAAGTGTGGTGCTTTCTATTGATTTTTTAAAAATCCTTGTTATAAACATTTTTAAATTAATAGGGTTCCAACTTAACAACCACCAAGGTTATAAGCTTGAGTGGTTAACAAGAAGATTTAAAAACCTTGGGTAAATAGTGGTTTGGGGTTCAAAACCCATCCACTTTCGTTAGTTTTAGACTTATTTATTTTTCAATTCTACTTCATAGATAGAAAAATATTTGAACTTTCAAATTTTCATTATTAATTAATTATTATTTATCTTGAATATATATATATATATATATATATATATATATATTGAATTGTTTTAAAAATTAAAAAAACAAGTTTTTAATTTAATTTTAAGTTGTTTTGAAAATTAAACTTATTTTTCGTTTTAAAACTTTTGAATTATATATATTTTTTGTTTTTATTATTGAAAAATGGCCAAAACAGATAATTTTTCAATGAATAAGTCATGCTTATTCAATGGGTCAAATTATAAAGATCTAATGAAGTCAAACTTAAGGCCATTTTTATGGCAAAAATCTATGGGACCTCATCATGGTGTTGAGAAAAGACCCATTGGGTGATCCGGAGGATTTTTCACTATGAGATCTTCCCTAAACTTCCCTAAATCTAGACCATGCTAAAGGGCTTCTCGAGACCTTTTCGACAAGCAGGTCTTTGAACTTCAAAAACAGAGTCCATATGTAGATTTTATCGCGGTCAAAGTTAAGGTCTTAAACGGTCAACCTTGGTCAACAACCCAATTCGTACGTGACACATGGCAAAAGTGGCAAGTGACAAGAAGTCAAAATAAAGGTTGTTCGATATGGTTTGACACTCCGGTCTTCGACTCACGTTATGGCGCGTAAAAGAACAAGAGGATCAACTTTTGTAATAAAGGGGAGCCCGACCGCCGTGAGAGCTATATTCTTGTTTCTGATGTGGTGGGCTCTCAAACCACCACACGGACATCAATTTTGCATTCCGAGCTCGATATTGTGTTTCGAGTTTGAATTTTCTCGCTATGAATTGATTTTTGCATTGCAGGTTGATAATCACTCAACGAGCTATTTTACTAGCTCGGTGGGGTGATCAACTCCCCACCAAGTTGATCACATTTCCACATTGCTTGGTTGAATCAATTTCATTTCCTTATGGTTTGTGAAGACTCGAGATGTATTTTATCCCATTTACCTCATACCAACCTAATAGCTCGGCGGATAACTATTAGCCCAACGCATTGGGTGTATCACCAACCACTCGGCACCTTATTGGCACAACGAAGGAGTGCATATAGCTTAAGCGCATATCTACCAACCAATGCAAAGAAACAAACTCACACGGTATAACCATCCAACTTGGCCCTATATCATTGGGTGAAACAAACAAACCAAAGATTGCACACCTCGGGCAAAGATGATCAACAAATTGAGAAGGATGATGTGGCTAGCAAAGGGCCAATGCGTGGACATAGCCACGTAGGAATCAAAGCTTGCATGCCCAATTTAAACACTAAACTTTTCTTTCACAGAATTATGTGGGATTTTATCCTCCAATGTGTACAAAGAGGCTCGGCCAAAACATAGCCACAAGACTCGACCCCGTGACCTCACAGAGGTAAGGTGGAACCGACCGACCAACTTGGCCAAGAGCTCGACGGGATAGAAACAAGTTCGTTTATATAAATAGAGCATTGTGCTCGTGTTGAGGGGAGACCGGTCAAGGGCAGGGGGGCTTCAACATGGATTTTGGAGGCTCGAATGGCCAAATTTTGAATGAAGTAAAAATGAAAGTTGCTCAGAATTTCCTCTAGTTTCCATAAATGTAAACCTTTTTATGTCAAGTGTTGCACATTTAAAGTCAGAGGCATTTTTCGGATGCATTTTCACATGAAAACCAACCAGAGAAGCATTATAGAGCCACGGGTCATTCTTGGGACAGTTTCTGCTATTTTTCAGAGTTCCTTGGGACATTGATCAACTCATTTACATGTATAAAGATTTGTTTCTCATTATTGATGGGTTATTGTCCTTCATTAGAAATTGAATAGATTGATTCACTCGTGAATCTGGAGACATAGCCTTCAGGTGAACTCCGTTATCAATTTTTGAGTTTTGGTGTTTTTATTCGCTTTTTATCAGATAAAAATTCATCTTTTGATTAATTTTATTAATTGATAAAATAAACACGAAACTGGAGTAAACGGATTGAAGGAAATTTCAGTATCCATAACCCACATCAGATAACTGAATGCACTATTAGATTTTGAAATCAAGAATTCAAATTGAGTGCATACTTTAATTTAGCTTGTGAATTATTTAATGGTTTTGTAATAGAATCAGTAAATTCACTTAAGTTGGAAAATCATATTAATTGATCATTTTGGAAGAGTTTAAAAATTGGGCTTCAAGACACCCAAAATTGAAACAAATGAACTCATGATCAATGTTGAGTCTTGTTAAATTTGTCCATCTGAAAATTTTCTAAGTACTTGAAAAAAATTAGGTACCATTTTCGGATCATTGGGAGACAAGCGAACACCAAAATTTGAGTGCCTTCTCTCAAAGATCACAGGAGGCCATATCAATCTGTTGCAAAAATATAAAAGACGGATTCTTACTACATATAGGACACGTAGATTCTCTTATTAATTCTTGGAAACAATTGGAAACGATGAATGAACGAAGTCACTTCTTGAAAATCATAAAACTTTTCACAACTATGAAGGGAGATGAAAAAGTTATTAACTATTTGGCCAAAATTAAAAACATCAAAGCCAGTTAGATGGTTGTGGATCGTTAATTATTCAAAGATAATTTTTGTATTTCATAATTCAACTCAATACACATGATAAATTTAGGAACTATATCTCGATTCTGAACTCAAAATATCAAAATGAGTCTGACTTACCTGACCTTGACACCTTGTCCTCTCTCCTAATTCAAGAAGAATGGGTAATGGCTAATTTTGATTCAAAAGAGAATGCCTCTCAAACATTGTTCTCACAGAATCAAAAAATATTTCAAAATCAAAACAACAACAATTCAAACTTCAAATCAAAAACTAATCCTAATAGTAACCCTAACAGAATAGTCAAAATTTTAAAGTGAAGTTTAATGGAACATGTAATAAATGTGGTAAATTGGTCATAAAGAATCAAACTCTCATGTGAAACAATTTTTTTCTCAAAATGCTAGAAACAAGAAATTTAACAATCAAAAGAAGACTCAAAACCATAATCTAGATCAAAACCAAGCAAATAACACTAACAAAACAATATCTATTTATACTACACTTTCAAAGTGTCAAATAATAACTCGCCCACATGCACATGACTGCATACCCGACATCTTTACGAGATGATGTAGAATGTCAAGAAAACATATATGTAGAAGACAATTCTATCATTCAATTTGAAAGTTGCGGAAACAAAAAAATCGATAATGAAATAATAATAAATGTCTTGTTTATCCCTAAATTGAAAAAGAACATTTTATCTTGCTCACAGTTAACTAAAGAAAACTATAAAATTGTTTTATTGCAAAATAAATGGTATGTGAAAAATGAATTTAGTAATGTTATTGCTTATGGTATTTAGAAAAATGGTTTATATATCTTTGATGGATTTATTTCGAAACATGTTTTCTTCTTCTTCTAAAAATGATCTTCAATTGTGGCATGAAAGAATAGGACATGTAAATTTTAGGAGAATGTATGAAATGTTGCGCCTAAACCTTGTAATAAGTCTTCCTGAAATGAAATCGATCATGAAACTTGTAAAAGTTTCTTATGTTGTAAGCAACACATTGAACGTTTCAAAACATCATGATCCGATGTTGGAATTAATTCAAGGTGATGTTAGAGGTCCACTAAAAGTACCCTATCTTAGTGGAGCCTTGTATGTTGTAATTTGTATCAATGATTTCTCTAGATGACATGATCATACTATATCAATAAAAAAATTGGATGTCTTGTCTAGATTTCAAGAATGTAAAGCCATAGTTGAGAATGCCTTTAATTTGAAAATTAAAAGAAATAGAATTGATGATGGAGATGAATATGTTAATACAAATTTTAATGAGTTTTGTATGTCGTGTGAGATTCAACATGAGTTAACTACTCCCTAATCCCAAAAAAAAAAAACATTGCATAAAGGAGAAGTAAGACAATCATAGAAATGGCTAGGACTATGATTCACATGTCAAATGTGCCTAAGTTTCTATGGGAAGAAGTGATGAATACTATAGTATACATTCTAAATAGGGTTCCTACTAAAGCCTTGTATCAAACTACACCTCTTGAAGTATGGACAAAACAAAAACCTGATATCTCACACTTAAGAATATTCGGTAGTCATGCTTCTATCTTCATTCCTAAAGTTAAATGAAAGAAACTCAACCCTACCTCCTACTTATGTATCTTTGTTGGCTATAGAGGTTGCAGACTAAAGGGTTGAGAATATATGATCCATTTAAACATGACATTGTAGAAAATAGGAATGTTCATGTATTAGAAAAATCATTTTGTGAAGATTATTTTGAACCTCTTTGTGTTTCTCCTAAATGAGAAACAAAAATCCTAGAGGATAAAAATGTATCCTAGGGTAATATGGATATAGAGGTTGAGGGGGAGCCATCACAAAATATGTTACAAACTAAAAGACCTAAATGGGCTCATAACTTGATTAAGGACTCTCATCCTGAGTCTCATAAATATGACTCATAATCAATATACTTATCATGCCTTAATGACCTTATATGATGTTGACCCATTATATTTCGAGGAAGTTGGTCAAGCCAAAAGATGATAAGAAGCTATGAAATCAATACTATGCTCTTATTAAAAACAATACTTAGGAATTAGTTTTGCCTCCTTCGAAAAGAAGCATTGTAGGGTCTAGGTGGTTGTATAAAATCAAGTATAATTTTGTAGGAGAAATTGATAAATTTAAAGCAAGATTAGTAACTCATGGGTTTACTCAAAAACCTGGTATTGATTATGTTGAAACATTTTCTCTCATAGCCAAAATGAGCATTGTTAGAATTATCCTTGCATTCACGCCCAATATGGTTGGGAAATTCACCAAATGGATGTGAAAATACTTTTCTAAATGGTAATATGAAAGAAGAAATATATATGCATCAACCCAAAGGTTTGATAGAACCTAGTAAAGAATTGTTTGTTTGTAAAGTCAAAAATTCTTTATGTGGTCTAAAACAAGCTTCTCGAACTTGCTATGCCAAAATTAATAACCTATTTCAAGACCTTGGTTTCAAAAACATTATGATAATGATTTATTTGTGAAAATTAAAAATGATAAAATTATTATTATTATTTTATATGTGAATGATCATTAATTACTAGCAATGATCATAGTTTAATTTTGAAAATTAAATATAAATTAAAACAATGTTTTGAAATGTCGATCTAGGTCTATTAAATCATTTTTAGGAATGATTTTTTTAGGATCGGAACTCTATCATAGCATCTCAATCACAATATGCTAATAATTTACTTAAAATATTTAACATTACTGATTGTAAACTTGTTGTCATTCTCGTTGAAGTTGGTGTTAAATTATATCCTAAGAACACATGCACAAAGCTAATCTTATGTTATATAGACAACTAATTGGTAGTTTGATTTATTTGACTATTACTAGGCTTGATATTTCATATGCGGAGGAGTTGTTACTCGATTCACGCAGATCCTTATGAGGATCATTGAAAATTGGATAAAAGAATTTTAAAATATGTTAGATGAACAATTAATTATGTTTTTATTATTCTTCTAGTTATGATGCAAAATTGTTTGGCTATTGTGACTTTGACCATCTTGGTGATTTATAGAAATAAAATATACTACTAGACATGTTTTCAAGTTTGGTACAGTGTCATCACTGGAGGTTCCCTCATCCGGCCTTACATGGTAGAGGAATATTATTTCTTACTTGGAAAGAATGTTGTCACATTATGTAGAAATAGCCTTCTTCCTCTTAACTCTCTTGGCCAATTTATTGATATATCCTTCTAAATGAATAAATTTTCGTACGTAAGAAAAATAAATTTTTAGGAGGTTCCAACTCTCATACAACATGTTCTTGAAGGATCTCTATTGTCCTATCTACATTTGTATATCCCGAGGTATATACATCTTTTGGGGGCGGGGGCATTCTTTCAAGTTTTGAGTCTATGTCATCCATATACTCCCCTGCTTTTTCCCTCATGTCTTGGAGTTTTCTTACGCATCCCTCCAATGTTTCAATCCTTAACTTGATGGCCCCTTTGTATTCATATTGTCTTCCTCTACAATCTAAGGAGACTATTCCTTCCTTTTCTACCACTTCATCTCCCAAATCTGTTATGGCCTCAAGCTTGGGTAGTAAGCCATTCCAATAATCAATATTTTTTGGTACTTCTCAATAAAGGATTTACTCACTTCAATCAGTATAGATACTTGATTATGGAATTAAATGATGTCTCTAATGGTCCTTCTACCTCTTTTCACCAATTCACTTTCCCACTTTTTTGTATCATTTCCTCTAATTCAAATCTTTTACATTCTTTATTACCTCTGAGGCAAAGATAGGGGTCATCTATTGACCGATTAGAAGAACTTGTACGACTTTTACACATAGGTTGATAGGATATCAACCTTCTCTCTTAATTTCTTCTTGGTCTCTTTATCCTTGTCATATTTTTGGAAGATACCATTGATGCCATAGTAACATCATGTTTTAAGCCCTCAAAGTGGTCTACTTTCCTAGTGGGATTTTGGTGACTTGATAATTAGAAGGGGAAAGCTTCATCCCTTAATACATCAGTTTGGGGGGTAGCCACCTCCACAAACCTCTCTCTTTGAGCCCCAACCATTTAACCCGACGAGATTCTTGCTTTATTTTGGGGCCTTGATGGATTCAAGGAGATGATGCTTTGAAGGTCAACTTCCTCTACCTGCACCTTCACCTTTCTCTTCCTTGGGAGGGATGCTCCCAACCAACTTTTAGTTTGAATGTTTCCTTCTCCTTCTCATTGTTACTAGTGAGCACTTGACACTATCATTTTCTCTTGGGGTGCAAGGAGAGTGAGACCAGAGTCTTCAACATGTACCTTTGGCTTATTAGAAGATTCAATAGTGTGCACTTGTGTTTCTCCTTCTCCTACCCCATGGTATTTCACTTCTTCCTCCGTCATGGTTGAAGAGGGTTGAACACTTGTATCTGCAAGATTTATGGCCTCACCCTCTTCTCCTCTAGATGGAGAAGGATCCTTGGTTGGTTCACTTGATGGATCTTCTTGACTTTGAGCCTCTTGTTCTGCAACTTCATGAGTTGCAATCACCTTTCCACTATCTCCGAGAGAGCTGACTACATAGGCTCCATGGTCTTTGGTTGCTCAACTTCAACTGATGGAACCTCTTCAACATTTGGTTGCTCTATTTTACTTAATGCAATTCTATATTTGCTGGAATTTTCTACTTCACCGATTCATAACCTTTTTTGTGTTAGGTATTTCATGTGATAATAGGCCTTCATCCTTCTCCCCAACTAATTTATCTTGTATAGTTTCGTGTAGAAGATCAGCTCCAAAATCTTGATCCATCCCATATATAAACTCGGTGAACGTTTTCTCAACTAATGGGTTTGGTATCTCTTTCCTCTAAGTTTCTTGAATAGGTACATTGGTAGGAGTTTCATGTTGCATAAGAGATGGGGTAGTAAACACTACCTTTGGAACCTAAGGGGTTGCAACAGATATCTAAACTTGTAGAGTCATCCCCTCGGTTGTTGTCCCCTGTGGTTTTTTTCGTTGTAGGTTTTACCACCTTTTCCCTCTTATTTATTACAAAATGTAGGGTCGAGACTCCTCCTCACCCTCTTCATGGATGGTTTCCAATACTGGACCCATCTTTGGCTTTCTTGGGAAACACTCTCTCATATGTTTCATCTTACTGGATGACCCCTTTGAGGAAGAAGTTGGCACATCAACTTAGATGGTTTCCTTTGCCACAAATGTCTTATGCCTTGATGTTGGGTGTGGAACTACTTGGAGAGGTGTGGTTGCAATAACAAGAGCATCCTGCATGGTTTTATTTAGTATCTCCTCTGTCATATGTGTCAATTTTGACAAAAAAATCTTTGTCTTTCTTAATGCAAAGATTGAATTCCTCTACATCCCCTAAAGTTGTTCCTTTGATATAAATATTTGGGGAATTTCCCTTGAGAGGATCCAAGATTGCATCTCCCTTCCTCAAAGGGGAAGTACATCTTTATGGCATTGCTTGCCTTGTACTCTCTTAGGACTCTTTTGTTTTGCATGGTCGATCAATTCCTATCTTAGTTAGCCAAATCAAAGTCCTCTAGACAATGTGATTAGTTCTATCATGCAATGAGGTATTGTCTAGCCTTTTCCATCAACACTTAGGAGGGTGTGAGGCTATTTTTGTCAATATAATACTTGCTAACCAATTCATTTCCATCTTCCACCCAATGAGGTACATGTTAATGCAAAATTATAGCACCCCTGATTGTTTGTGATTTATGTGTGAGGCAATCAGTGTAACCTACATAACATGGGATTATCCTGCAGTGTGGGACCTTGCAAGTAGGATAATCCTCTAGAGAAATTCGGATTCTTCTCCTAACCTAGTGCCAACTTCTCCAAAGTGCAGAGAATGGAAAACTAATCTAATCCTATCCTAATGCTTTCCAAGGAGACATGGATAGAAGAATGCATAAAATAAACCTACTCTAAGGGAAGGTGATGCACCAAGAAAGGGTGAGACAATCCAAGTGAGTGAAAAATAGAGAGAAAACAAAGTAGGAGAGGGCGAGTAGAAGCGCCATTGTCAAGACAATATTCAATTCCCTATATTCATAAAGCACAACAAACTACAAACCCTGCAAAGAGATAGATACATGCACAATATACTTGCGAATATAATGGAAGGAAAAAGATGCAATTTCATACAAGCTAGGGTGAAATGGCCACAAAACATGAATTTTATTTCTTAAAAACATGCACAATCCATTATAACATAAGCACAAGGCAAAATCCTTTACAATAAGCCCAAATTTGAGGCCTTTAGCTCACAAAAGCTATGGGACAATTATGACATATTTCCTTCTTTTCTCTTCAGTAAAGTCCTCTCAAAATGAGGAAATTTTTACAATATATATGCAATTTGGGTCACCAACCGGAAAGATGCATTAAAGAGGTATGGGAGGCCATACGAATTTGGTACTTTGTTTGCACATGTGGTCATGGGCGACATACCTCATTAAACTAGTAGTTGAACCAACTATGTACCACTCCCATTAATGTTTGGTTTGTTCATGCATTCGGTCGATTGCACGTATTTTCTTTCTCTCGGACGGTAGCATAATCATCTTTGGTGTCGGTAGGTAGCATAAATGCGACCGGACGATAACATGCTTTCCCGCTCAGGAGTGGTAGCTAATCTAGTGGTGGCATCCGAATCCATACAAATACTATTGGCAACCTTGTTGTTGATCGATCGCTCCATCATATCCCTTATGCAACCAACCGATAGCGCTTAAAAACGCCACGGACGGTACCTTCCTTGACCGTTGTAATTGGCCGTGACCGCCATTGTCCGCTACATAAGGCCTGGTAGCATCCGTACATGCTACCAAAGACTTCGCACCATTTACCTATCTAGGACCTCTAATTTTGCTACTCGCAAAGATCTTACCGTTGTTTTTTCCCTCTTTGCCCTGGACCTTCGCCATGTTAAACTTCAAAGTGTTGCATCCATCAACCACCAAATCGTTCGGACTGATAAGTTTCCATTTAGTAGAGGGTGCAAAAATGGATAAAATTGGTGACTTGCGGGGTGATCTCCTGCTAGATCTGAAAGACTAGTGACCTTGTTGTGTCCATTGGGCATGGAGTCGTTCTGAAGTCTGAAACTAATCGACACCTGAAAATTCACCCCTCAAACTTTTGAAACACTTTTGGGGCTGTCATTTCTCAAAACCTCAGGTGGAGATTGATTACTCTCATCACAAGACCCAACCTAGGAAAGTGAAAGTGTAAGAAACAAAGGCACAATCATATACAAATAAAAATTCATGCACTTCCCAAGTGGAAAATGCAGAGAGTGCACCAACACTTATTACAAAGCAAGCCTAAACTAAAACAAAACATTGTGCTACAAGCACTTGGAGGAATAGAAATTCTAAACTAATATGTACAAGAAGGATATTTCACTTAATAACAATGTTTGAGATAGATTCCATTGACTGGAATCTGCAGTTCTTCTCCATCAACCTTGATAGTTGGAAAACATTGTTTTCTTTATAGCCTGAAACCATATAAGGGCCACTCCATATTGCATCAAACTTAGAGTGCCTTCATGGTTTTTCCTGTCTGCATCCCATTTTAGGACCAAGTCTCCCTCTTGGAAGTTTATAGCCTTTGCCTTCTTGTCAAAGCACCTCTTGATCAACGCTTGATCCTTCTCCATGATGTGTATGGCTTGGTTCCTCATCTCCTCCAACTCCATGAGTTCTGCATATCTAGCTTCCATGGGTTCAAACTCAGATAGCTCTAGTTGCTTCATGAGCTCAATGGGTAATTTGAGGGATATAGGTAGCCTTTCCTCCCTTCCATAGACTAACCTGTAAGGAGAGTTCCCTGTTGACTTCTTGGGAGTAATCCTATCAGCCCACAAGGTTGATTTTAACTTGGCATGCCAAGTTCTCTGGTTCTCATCTAGAGTTCTCCTTATAATCTTTCAAAAGGTTTTTTTATTGGTTGACTCAACCTGCCCATTACCTTGTGGGTAGTAATTTGATGAGGTGCTCAAGTATATCTCTTTTTGACTGCCCATTCTGTGATCTTGGCACCTAGGAATGCCAAAGCATTATTTGATATAATGGTGGTTGGTACTCGAACCTCATCATTATCCCCTCATAAAAATCTAGTATGTTGACCTCATTTGCTTCCTTAAGTGTAACCGCTCCATCCACTTGGTGAAATAATATGTGGCTGTGAGGATCCACTTGTGGCCCAAGCTAGAATTTGGATTAATCACCCCAATGAAATCCATCCCCCATTACATGAATGGTTCATTTACAAAAATGGGGTGGAGTGGAAGGGCTACTAACCTCTCTTTTCCTGTGAAGAAGGCACACTTTTTACACTTCCTAATCCATGCATAACCATCACGAAAAAGGTTAGCCCAATAATATCATACCTTCATAATTATAAGAGTTGTCACCCTTGGGGCAAAATGGCCATGTTTCTCCATCATGAAATTCATGTAGCACCTTCTCTATCTGATCTACCTTGAGGCACCTTAGGAGGACACCATTTACATCTTTCTTGAACAAGATACCATCAACCAATGCAAAGGGGATACAATGGAGCCTGAAATACCTCCTTTTTGGCCTTACTCAACCCTTGAGGACTTTGACTGTTTGAAGGAAATGGACTATATCCTGAGTCTAACATGGTGTAGGCACGTCATCCATCGTTGATAGCTCTTGATTTTCTTGTAATACCAAAAAACTTCTTTCTCTACCACTCCGACCAAAACATGTTGTCCCGAGGCTAATTGTTCACATAATCCCTTGCCCCCGACAAACTTGGTCACTCAAATATCAATGTCATATTCCATGACCTTGGTTACCCAACCAACCCTTTTTCATTGAGGTCCTTTTTAAAAGAAAATCCTTTATACCAACATGTGTGACTAGAAGATGAATCATATTATTTGACACTAAATGTCTAAACTTCTTCAAACTTCTAACAACAAGGACATGTTTCTTAATGAATGAATATCTTACCTCATAGTCCACAAGGCCTTGGTGAAGAATGAAATAGGTTATTCCAATCCTTCCTTATTTTATTCGCACCAAGATTGCGAAAATGGTGTCCAAACCACCGAAGGCGTAGAGAAATAAGTCTTTGAGAATTGGATTAATGAGAGTTGGAGCTTGAGATATGGCCTACTTGATAGCTTTGAAATTATATTTTCCCCATATGTCCATTTGAAAGCCAAATTCTTCTTCAACATCATCGTTAAAGGCTTCACAAGAGCGGAAAAATCTCGGTACAAACCTATGAACAAAGTTTATCCTTCCCAAGAAGCTTTGGAGAGCCTTCTTATGACTAGGCAATGGTAGAGCACGGATGGCTTCTACCCTCTCTCGGATCAATTTTCAGTCCTTCCTTCGACACGATATGGCCTAGAAGTTTACCCTCATGTGCCATGAATATGCACTTTTTGGGATTCAAGGACACTCTAAACCTCCTGCACCTTTGGAAGACACATCGAGAAGAAAGAGGTGACTTTTTACATTTTTAGAAAATACAGTGATGTCGTTAAGATAGACAAGCACTATTTTATTTAACAACCCCTTAAATACCATATCATTGCTCGTTGAAATGTTGCTCTAGCTTTTATTAGCCCGAATGAAATCTTCTCATAGGCATAAGTGCCCCATTTTGTGGTGAAGGCTATTTTGAATTGATCCTCCTCTTTCATCATAAATGGATTATAGCCTAAATATCCGTTCAAGAGGGAGAATCTTTCTAAACCAGCCACTACCTGCAATATTTACTCCATGGAAGGAAGTGGGTAGTGGTCTTTGAGGGAGGCCCTGTTTAAATCCCGAAAATCCATGCACAACCTGATTTCCCCATTCCTTTTCCTAACCAAAGCACCAGATTTTCTACCCAACTTGAGTGTTTGATCGGAAAATGATACTCGCCTCAATGAGCTTATTCAACTCTTCTTCATGAGAGGCTCTATATGAGGGTTGATTGACCTTTGTTTTTTCCTGATGGGCTTAGCCTCTGGATTCAACTCAATGGTGTGTTGTGCCAATTTTGGGTTAAAACCCTTCAAATCCTCATAGCTCCATGCGAAAACATCGAGAATTCTTGGAAAAGTTGTACAAAGTCGTACTTTTTCATTTATGTTTCTCATCTTGCCTATTTGGAGCGTCTTACCTTCTCTAACCAAAATGGGCTCAGAATCCTCCTTTTTGACTTGAATGTTGGCCTTCTCTTTTTGGAATTGGTTTGGGTTGAAAATTGACTCTAGAGTCACCAACCCCTTTGGTAATTTGTTTTTCTGCATGCGCACCACTTGATCCCATCATGCTGCTCCAATTTCTCTTGATTTTTAGCTGAGAACTCAACCTCCTCTTGTAAAAATTAATGATTTGTTGATCATTCTCAAATACCTTCCATCTTGTGTTATTTATCCGATACATTAGCCTTACAATTACATGAATATGTGGTTGCACTTTATCTCTCTTGATATTGTCCACCACATCAAACGTTGCTCCAATTATTGCGAGCATGTCTCGCAACCTCATTACTTTTCCTTGGTATGGCCTAAATGTTGAATGCATCAAAATCTTCCATGAGGTCCCATACCCGATGCTTGTAGGCTTTAAGCAAGATCATTCTTAGTAGCATGTTGTCCTTTAACCTGGTTGACAATCAACTCACTATCCCCAAAACTTGCAAGTTTTTATACCCCTTTTCCTTGTCCAATGCAATCCATGTATCAAAGCTTCATACTCAGCTGTATTGTTTGAACAAGCAAACTGAAAAATGGAAAGTAGTATACTTCATACCTTGTGGTGACAAAAGCATTGCACCTCCTCCTACATCATGCCTGCTCCTCGAACCATCAAAAAAATAGCTGCTACACTTCATTAACATCCTCATTTTTTGGCTTGGTGATGAGGTTGGGGGTGGGTGGGTTCTCCTCATGTAGACAATAAACCCCAACTCAGCTTCTTCCATTTCCTTGTATGGATCAAAAGCATGTCTCATATGAGCCCAATCATCGAGCATTAGGTTTGGAATGCTTCCAACCTTTGTGTTTGCCTCTTGAGCCTCCAAGCATTCTTCTTGATTGAATATAGTATATTTTGCATTGATTGAGTTGGGTACATAAGGCTCAATGTGAAAATTAGCAATTGGCTCGACATGATCATAGCCTTTAGCCCATACCTTGTCCTAAATAACATGTGGGACCAATCAGTTGATAGGTACCCACCAATCTTGGCTGTAAAATCCCTCGAAAGGCATAAGGAAAATAGTGGTGGAAAATCAATCACCGATACATCTTGTAAAACTATGACATTCGGACAACATGGAGTGTAAGGCTTAGTTCTTTGATCACTCCAACTATGCCTATTGTTGTCCCATCCAATTGTACTAATCCCCTCAATATTGGTTCATATTTTAAGCCCAATTTATCTGTGATTTGCTTCGGCATTACTAAGTTGCTCACCCCTGAGTCGATCATGCAATTGTGCACTAACTTATCTCTAATGATCAATGAGACATAGAATGGTGGAGGCTTCACATTCTTACCTGAATGAACTTCTCCTTGTTGCGTAGTGTTAGTAAGAACCCTCTCCTGATTTTTGGATGGCTCATTAGAAGGGGACCAATTTTCCATAAAGAACTTGCAATAAATCTCACTTGCCCTGGAATTGTCAATGATTCCCACATGGAAATGTTGACATTGGTCTTCTTCATTTGATCGATGATATTGAATGGAGGTGGGTTTTCCTTTTGCTTCCCTTGCTTGGTATGACCTTTTCCGGTACAGGTTGGTCCACGAGCTACCACAATTGGTATCTGGGTTGATTCTCGCACATTGGGGGCTCTTGCTGAAAGACTACTTCAAATTGGCTTTGTGCATTAGGAGTTGCATTTGGCCTGCCAACTCCTTGTTGAGTGAGAGTGGGCTGAGAAATAATTGGACTAGATGATTTCCCCTCCTCTATGTTCCTTTTCTTAGATGTGTATTGGCAGCTACACCTGGAAAGGAGATTGATTGATTCCACAAAAATCTTCTGCTTTCTAATTGACCAATGTGGTTTCAGTTGGAGGAGTCTCTTGTTAAGTTGTTTGTTGTTGATTTTCTTCCTCACTTGGCTCTTGGGCCACCCCAATGGTCTGCACCATCAAGGCTTGATTTAGAGTGTCATTGAAGCACGTTGATTGATTATGAGGTAGACAGGGGTAATACCATTCATACTCTTGTGCAATTTTATTCTAAGCTCGGAACCATGGCCCTTGACATTGAAACTGCATTTGGATTATAAGGTTGAAATGGCCTGGTAGTTTGAGACTGCCCTTGGTTTGGATTTTTCTTTGTTTCCTAAACAAGAGGCCTATTAGGCTGATATGGAGGCCTATTCATTTGAGCTTGAGGTTGGTAAGGTATGGAGCTCTGAGCTTGCTATCTTTTTATTGTCAGCAACTCATTCCCCAAATTTTGTAGTTGTTTCATTACTTCGTAGAGTTCTTGGAAGTATTAGAAGAAGTGGAGGCCTCTTTATTGCTCTGATTTCGAGGGGCTGGAATGGGGGCCATTTCAAGTGCTTGATCGATAAGGGGTTCCCAATTCCGGATATAGAGGCATAGGTGGCCCAGTGCACCAACTTGCCTCCTTGAATTACGCAGATTTATCCGCTCTAATAGCTATATCATATGCCCCTGCAATGTTGTTCCCCCATCGATTGTATCATCATAGCTATGTCATTGGAATTTAGAGCCCTCAAAAAGTAGAGGAATGCACCTTCCGTTGTTGGCCTCATGGCAATCAGAATCCAATCCCATGTCCGTTGGAACCTAAAGTTGAAGTCAACCATCTACTCATTCAGGCCCTCTTGATTGTGGTTAATTGTTCTAAAAAAGACAAATTATTTTCCTTCTCTCTAAACTAGTTACATAGGGTTGAACACAATGCATCCTAGTTTGTAATCGACCCTATTGTTAGGCTCCTAAACCATTGCAATGCCTTACCTTTGAGAGAAGAAGCAAGGAGCCTAACTGCAACATCCATCTCATTGATCTCGTGAATGGCGCAGACATTCGCAATGTCTTGAATATGATCAATGGGGGTCATATGATTCTCCCTAGTGAAGTAAGGAATGATCTTCAATGTTACCACCGGAATAGGATTATGTGCATTGAGGGCGAGTGGACTGCCACCTGTGAAATTGACAAATGGGTTTTCCAATGGTGGTGGTTGTTGTAGATGTGCCATTATGATTGGCTTGAGAACCTTGGTCGATTGAAGGAAGGGTCTACCAGGTGGAGGTGTTGATAAGGTTTTATTTGGTGGAGATGGAGACCTTTGTACTCTCCTCCTCTCCTTCCTCTTCCTGGTGATAACTGCAAGTATTCAAAGATACCTTCTTCTCTTTCTCTAGACCGTGTTTGAATCCTTCTCATGAACTTCAACTTGAACCACCAATATTGTTGAAACCTAGTTGATTTTATATTTGGAGTCACTAGATGTGTTGTTATAAAGCCTCCAAAGGCTATAAATTCACCAAGACACACACCCAATCCTAACGATAAATAAAAGTATTGACTTTTGTCCCACCGGGCATGCCAAAACTGTTAATGCAAAATTACAAGACCCCTGATTGCTTTTGATTTATGTGTGAGGCAATCAGTGTAACCTACATAACATGGGATTATCCCTAATGTGAGAATTGCAAGTAGGATAATCCTCTCAAGAAAGTCAATCTTCTTCTCCTAACCTAGTATCAACTTCTCTAAAGTGCAAAGAATGGCAACTAATCTAATCCTATCCTAATGCTTTCCAAGGAGACATGGATAGAAGAATGCATAAAATAAACCTACTTTAAGAGAAGGTGATGCACCAAGAAAGGGTGAGACAATCCAAGTGAGTGAAAAATAGAGAGCAAATAAAGTAGAAGAGGGCAAGTAGAAGTTCCACAATCCAAGACAATATTCAATTCCCTATATTCATAAATCACAACAAACTACAGACCCTACAAAGAAATAGATACATGCACAATATACTTGCGAATATAATGGAAGGAAAAAGATGCAATTTCATACAAGCTAGGGGAAAATGGCCACAAAACATGAATTTTATTGCTTAAAAACATACACAATCCATTATAACATAAGCACAAGGCAAAATCCTTTATAATAAGCCCAAATTCGAGGCCTTTATCTCACAAAGCTCTAGGAAAATTTTGACAAATTTCCTTTGCTCTTCAAAAGTCATCCTCTCAAAATGAGGTGAATTTTAGTCACCAAAATTGGCGCGGGATGCATTAAAGAGGTATGGGAGGCCATACGAATTGAGTACTTTTCTTACATGGGTGGCCATGGGTACCTTACCACATTAAACTAGTAGTTGAGCCAACTATGTACGTATCCCATTAATGTCCTGGTTTGTTCATGCATTCATCGGTTGCACGTATTTTCTTCTCTCGATGTAGCATAAATGCAACTGGCCGATAACATGTTTTCCCGCTCTTGGCGGTAGCTCAAAATCTATTATCGGCCAATAGCATCCGTACAAATACTACCGGTGACCCGATGTTGATCGATCGCTCCATCATCTCTTTTGTGCAACTAGCTAGTAGCGCTAAAAATGCACCACCGGTACCTTCCTTGATCATTGTTGGGACCGCCATTATCATTGCACTCGGTCAATTAGCATCTATGCATGCTACCGGCACTTCTATGCCATTTACATGTCTGCACCCACCGATTTTGCTACGAAACATCTTATCGTTGTTTTTCCTCTTCTACTCGGACCTTTGCCCCGTTAAACTTCAAAGTGTTGCATCCATCAACCACCAATGTTTAGACTTGATAAGTTGTCCATTTATTAGGGTGCAAATAATGGATAATAGTACAATTACAATTTGGGTGAGATTCATCCCGAAATAGTCCTTGAATCTTACATCCTCCTCATCCCTTCAATTCATCCAACAATATTCATAGTGAGGCTCATGTTCATGGGAAGTCCCCAAATATCCTGAACTATCCATCCAATATCATAAATGGGTTTAGGAGTAAATTTTTGCAAGGTAATCCTACCCATTTCGCTTCCAAGAGCCCGACCTTGACTAAGGAAGGGGATACATACTTCACAATACCGATAGGGAATTTGATGTTAGCTTTATGTGTTCCTACAATAATCTTGTGTACTACTACCAATTGCCTTGACACTTCTAAAAGTTCCCATTTGTCATCCAAGTACATTGGCAACATATAAGGGGTGTCATTAAAACCAATCACCCTAATGTAAGTAAAAGTCTTGAATTGAATGAAATAACATCCATATTAGGTGATTACTTTTCCTTCTTATGGAGATATCATGTTATATTCCCACTCGGGATTAAACAATCATATAAGGGGAGAAAACAAAGTATCATGCACTATCCTAAAATTGTAGATATGATTGTCTAAGTTTGGTTGTGGGTACATATCATAAACCCTGTAATTACCAAACTCCTGCACTCTATCTAGCCCAAGGAATGACCTATGGTGAGCAATGTTGTAAACCAAGTAAGAGGCCATGTAAAAGCCCAATTTACTAGTAGATACCTCCTCCATCTATACTTGGCATTTTAAGCAATTTTTGGTGGATGCAATCACTGATAATTTCACCCCACTGAATTTGTATCTTTCCCACAAGGATTATCTAAATGAACTTGAACATCCAGTCATTATAGGGATATGCAAACTCCTTCCCCATAACCTTGTTTAGCAAAGTGATGATATCCCCAATTTATTCAACAAAATCAGCCCTGTTTAACTTTTTGGGGATCCTAGTGGCAGAGATTCTTGGATTTTCAAGCCAATTGTTGTTCAATATTTTAGAACACTTTACGCTATTAACATTATAATATTCCTCTACATTCTCAACGGATATGTTTGATACTTTTGATGCATTGGGAGACCCGCCAATTCCTCAAAACAAATAGTGGTCAAGGACGGGATGAAGCATTGCTTCCATCCCTAACCTCCTGGTTGTTGGGTTATAGTTTTGTGCACACATGCATATCAATTCCGAATATTAAGTAGTTGGTGTAGTGGCAACAAATATGGCGAGCCCATTGCAATCTATATTTCTTTTTTCATTCTTGTATACTATATGTAACCTCTACTAGAAATCAACTAGGTTCGCATTTTCCAAGTTTGTGTCTCGTGACTTTTTCTAAATTAGAGGTAAGGTGGGAGATGGCGGACACTGACAACTACATCTTTTTGTTTACAAGGTGAATGGCTAAAACATCTACGACGAAAGAGGGATTCAAAACAATCTAAATACACCCAACCCTTCCAATAATGCTTACCAACACACCACAATACCAAAAATTGTTCACAAGTAGTGGTAAAATATTTACTCATGTAAACACTATTCGCAATTATCCTTTGAGTTGATAATAACAACCATAATGCCTTCAAATCTCCAAAATTACTTCTACACAGTTCAAACGCATAAATTTGGTCTGTCCCATCTTAGGGCTTCCAAGTGCTTCCCAAACTCAAAATTGGAGGGAAAGTGAGAGATTTTTGTGGACTCCAACCATATATTACCTCTCACATGCTTTCATTAATGAGGACACCTACTTCTATTGCTCCTACATTCATGTTCATCGATATTTTAATCTCAGCTTTGAATTTTATCCTTGCAAGTGGATAGATTGGCCACATTTGATCTCACTTCAACGATTTTATATTCCCTCATTAGCTTGAGCTTTACAATCCTCTTATGTTGCGTCTTTACAATCCTTAATTGTGCTTATTTATCTTTCTCAAGCATCGTGGTTGTGCAAAAAAATTACAAACTTACAAGAATGTAAATTTGCAAACTGCGAAATGTGAAGTTGGTTTCCCTCTTCAAAGACCCAAGATATTGACATATGTCCACCTTGTTAGGTTATGGGGACGAAAGTGCAACTTGTAAGCTTACAACGACTATGAATTTACGAAATGCAAAAATACAAAGCTACATTTTTACTTTATAGTCCCGAGATTCACCAAATATTCCATTTTGAGGCTTGGGGATGAACTGCAAGTCATAAACTTACAAAAATTCAATGTTGCAAATCTGTAATAAACCAACATTTCATTAAATCTAAACATATGTCTAAGAATATGGACTTATAGTATCCTCATTTATGGTTTGTAATTGTTGAAATTGGATTCCTTAAGTGCTATTATTGGTTTCTAACTAGTGTGACATCGGATTCAAATATTTTTATTAAATTGAATTTTAATATTTGATACTATCAAACCAATATAGATAATTTTAGTTTTTCATCCGGACTGGAATATGTCATATTTAATGAAATGTTGATTAATACTCCAAAGATGACTTTTTCAATTTAGTTCTAATATTGGGCCATTTGTCCTCCTTTATCGGACATCATGGATGAAAGTGCAGTTTTGCAATATCGCAATAACTACAAAGCTACAAACCGCAAAACCGTGAAGTTACATTTTTCCATGGTTTCCATATTCGTTGAATATTTGTTTTGGGCCTCAGGGATGAACTTACACCTTGATGTTTGTGTCAACTTTGACTTCTTCATAAAAAGTAAGTAGTTAGAGGAATATTGCTTTTGTGGGGTTTGGACATGTATTTGCAACTTGTAACTTTGCATAAAATGTAAAATTTCTTAAATGCCTCACTTTTCCTAGATGCCTCAAATATTCCATTTTGTGCACTTCGAGGGTAGGAATGCAATTTGCAAACTTGCAAAAATGTAAACTTATAAAAAGAACAAGTTCCTCATGTGAGCAAATCTAATTAGAATGTTTGATAAGAATGTTGAGATTCAAACATATCACCCACACCATTAGACCTACAACTTCATCAAAGCACCAAAAAATCAAAGGAAGCGTTTAGGATGTTAGTATAAAATCATGTAGTAAAGTTGAGCCATGACACAATTACGACATTTTATCCGTGGAACTACAAACAACTTCACAAATCAACCAGAAAATGATGAAACGGCTGGATAATCCAACATACTCAAGGAAATTCACAATACATGCCAAGATTTCAACCAGATCAATTTAGGCACCAACATGGGTGCCATAACAAGGATGAGATAATAAGGGTCCATAGTGCATTAGGGATGTAAACAAGTAGGTGGAGTGGATAATAGTAAATGTGAGTGGGTGAGGGTTAGTAAATAAATGATGATGTGTTTTTATCACTTTTCGTGGGGTTTTATATTCATCATTTA
>CM031242.1:1035166142-1035246911 GCA_018340775.1 Taxus wallichiana var. yunnanensis
ATGCATTTTCTATTAAGGAAGTTTTAAGAGATTATAATGACAAGGCTGATTCTTTGGCCGTATCTGCATCTCTTCTTCTTCCTCATCCTCAGTTCAAGCAAGACACATACTCTATCGAGATTGTGTACCGCCCTAGCATCCCTGATAATGCAACTCACTGGCAGGTATTCAATGATGATCAACAAGTGTTGGCTTTCCTGGAAAAGGCTGACAATTTCAGTGAACTGTATTTTGAAGGTTCGGAATCAGCCTTTCGTGAAACTATTTTAGATCCATATCAAGAGGTTGATGGTGAATTTATCCAGCTGAAAGGCAACAAGATACCAAAAGGTCTGGTTTCTCTGGAGGGTCTGTTTGACAAACATGATCGCTTCATCCAAAACAAAAGGCAGGTTGAAGGAGCTTCTTCCTCTGAAGTGGATCAAATCAATCTAGGTTCATCTGATCAACCTCGGATGGTGAATATCGGTAAATGTTGTTCTCCTGAAGAGAAGGAAAGATTCACTTCGCTTTTGAAGAAATACATCGATGTGTTAGCATGGTCCTATGCAGATTTGAAATCTTTCAAGCCCAAGGATGTTCAGCACAGTATTCCTTTGAAGCATGATGTCAAGCCGTATAGACAGAAGCAAAGACATTATAATCCGAAGATTTCAGGGACAATCCTGGCAGAAATTCAGAAGATGTTAGATGCTAGGATTATTTTCCCAATCCATCATTCCACTTGGATTGCAAACATTGTTCCTGTCAGAAAGAAGAATGGCGAGATCCGGATTTGTGTTGACTTTCGTAACTTGAATCAGTCCTCGCTGAAGGATAACTATCCCTTGCCGATCATGGATCAGGTATTACAAACTGTAACTGGATCTGAAATGTTATCCATGCTCGACGGGTTTTCAGGATATAATCAAGTCGAAGTAACCACAGAGGATCAACACAAGACAGCTTTCATGACCCCATGGGGTACCTTTGCTTACAGAAGGATGCCATTCGGCCTGATCAACGCCGGAGCTACTTTTCAGAGGGCTATGGACCTAGCATTCAGAGATCTGATGGGTAAGGTCATAGTCGTGTATTTGGATGACTTGACTGTCTTTTCTAAAAAACGAAGTGATCATTATGGTCATTTAGAACAGGTACTTCAGAGATGCAGACGTCACGGAATTTCATTGAATCCTAAGAAATCCATGTTCGGGGTAACAGAAGGAAAGCTGCTGGGTCATATTGTGACTAGAGAAGGAACTAAAATTGACCCAGAAAGGGTAAAGGCTATTCAGAGCCTTACCTTGCCCACAAGTAAAACAGGAGTTCATTCTTTCTTCGGAAAGGTTAATTTCTTGAGAAGATTTGTACCTGATTTTGCTGACAAGACCAAGGATATCCTTGGAATGATGAAAGGTAAAGTCCCATTTAGATGGAGGTAAGGAAACTTTCATTTGAAGAAATAAAAAGGCAAATAATAAGCGCTCCTGCGTTTTAGTATGTCCAGATTTCAAGAAAGATTTCATCATGTATAGGTATGCCGCCACACAAGGTCAGCGATCCTTGATGCAGAAAATGGAGAAGGCATTGAAGCTCCTATCGCATTCATGAGCCGTCTGTTGAAAGAGCATGAATTGAAGATGTCGCAGATTGAAAAACATGCTTATGCGGTGGTGCGAGCGGTGAAGCATTTCTGTACTATGTGTCAATTCTCATACTGTGTTCTCGCTCGATACTATTGTTAAATCCATTCTAACTCAACAAGAGTGGAAGCAAAAGAGGTACTTGGATAACTAAGGTTGGGAGTATGACTTGGACATCAAACCTACCATGTTGGTACGAGGAAGGGGCCTGTGTCAATTGATCGCAGAGAATCATGTGAACAGAGTGTGAGAAGAATCAAGATACTTCTTCGTAGAATCGCTACGGTGCTTTTTTCGTCAAGACGACCGATGAATGGTACACGAACATTTCTTTCTTCTTAACTTATGGTGAATGCCCTCCGCATTTAAATCAAAAGGAGAAGAGGACTGCCAAGTTGAGAGCTGCGAGATACCTTTTGTGGAATAATGCAATATACAAGAAAGGTATCGATGGTGTCTTCTTGGCCAGGTTGATAAATCGCAACAGAAAAGTTATTAGAATCCTTTCATAGCCTAGCATGCGGAGGACATTTTTGCCTTCTCGTAATAAGCATATAAGATCTTACTGCTAGGTATTATTGGCCTACTCTTTTCTAGGATTCAAAGAATGGGTGTCTAAATGTGAAGCTTGTCAACATTTTTGTTGGTCGTCCCAAGTTAAGCAGCCTCTTCCTCCGAAGCCCGTGGTGATCAAGAACCTTTTCACCAATGGGGGATTGATTTTATCGGAACATTGAATCTCGCCAAAGGTGCTGGACACAACTATGTGCTAATCTAGAGATTATTTTACCAAGTGGGTAGACGCTGCTTTCTAATCAAGCAAGCAACTTCAAGTCATTTTGCATAAATTCCTTAAGGAAAACATAATTGTCAGATTCGGTGTACCTCATAAGATTGTAGCGGATAATGCTTCCAATTTCTCGTCACATGAGTTAACTGAGTTTTGCTATGGATTCGGCATTACTTTGGCTCATTCATCTGACTATTATCCCCAGGGTAATGGGCAAGCTGAGTCCAGCAATAAGAATCTGGTTACTATAATCAGGAAATTAGTAGACGAAAATCAGAGGAATTGGCACAAAGCATTGTATGATGCATTGTGGGCTGATCGGATCACTCCAAAGCGAGCCATAGGGATGTCCCCTTTTCAATTGCTATACAGATTGATGCTGAAATTCCTATCTCAAAGAGAATCGCCGGCCTTACTGCATGGTAAAGCAAAGATTCAAGATGTAGTTTTCTAATTTATCGAAAAGAGGGTTATGTACCTAACCAGGCTAGAAGAAGAGCGAATTAAGGTGGTTGATCGATGTAGCAGATCATCAAAGCAGGTGAAGAATATTTTTGATAAAAATCCAAGCAACGTGACTTCCAGATTCGAGACCGTGTTGTCTTCTGGGATAAAAGAAGAGAACAGTAAAGGAATGCATGGAAAGTTTGATTCTTTATGGAAAGGACCTTTCAAGATCCACGAGTTGAATGGTGAAAATAGTTTCCTTCTATCATATCTTGATGGAGGGTTACTCCTTTGCCTTTCAAAGGGGACAACATCTAAAGTCGTTTCCACCATTAATGCAAGATGCTCTCGCATTGTACATATTTTTCTTTTGTTGTGTGTTTGCTTTTGGTTTTCTTTCTTTCTTTCTTCGTTTTGTTTTGTTTTGGTTTTCTCCTTGACCCCGTAGCCCAATGGATAAGGCCCTGGTCCGCGAGACCAGAGATTCTGAGTTCTCTTCCTTTGGTATTACAAAGAAAGTCCCCAACTGGAGCCAGCTGTTATCCCCGTTTTGAGTTCACAACGAAACGATCGGATAACCCCTACAAAATTTTTGAAGTGATTTTGCATTATGACCTCTTTTAGATAAAATCGGGTTTTGGGTCTTACTAATGACTTGACATAAGTTTTAACATGCTTTATGTCTTATGTCCTCCGAAACCGAAACCCGCCGCAATGAGAAGATCCTTAGTAATCGGGTTTTAGAAATTAAACTCATCTGAACATACTTGAGTTAAAACATGCTTTGTGTCACGTGACTTCCAAACCCGAGACCCGCCTTGTGTTAAGGCAACCTTTGTATTCGGGTTTTTAGAACTCTAAAGCATCGTGGACATTCATGATCCAAAACATGTTTTATGCGCCATGTTCTCCGATTCCCAAGTCCGCTCAATCCTTTGTAATCGGGTTTTCGGAAGTTCAATGCATCGGAACATTCATGATTCAAAACATGTTGGGTGCTCCATGTTTTCCGAAGCCCAAAACCTGAAATGCACTAAATCTCCTCGTGTCGGGTTTTCGACTCCTCCAACATACTGACGTGGCATTCATGCCGAGTGGTCGGTGAGTTGGCACGTGCCGAGCTGAAGTGTATTTATTACTGATTTTTTTATAAATACGTGGATTTCCACGTCATTCTTACCATTTATATTTTTAATTCGTGGATTTTTCACATGCTCTTCCGCTCCCAAAACCCGCAAACTCGCGTTACCAGACTAGATCATTTGTTTTCGATTTTACCTCGTCTCAATCAAAGGTATTCTTCTTTCCTTCTTTATTCTTGACTTTTCCGGATCGATCGCAGTGTATTTTCTTTCCAATTTCTTGCCGCTTGTTGAGGGTTTTTCTTCCTTCTTCTTTTCGTGTTGTTTTGGAAAGGGTTTTGGGTTTTTAGGGTTTATTCTCTTTTGGGATTATCTATTGATGGTTCTTCCTTCCAAATCTTAATTATATGCATGATGTATGGAATATGAATAACAAAAAGAAAGGAAGTTGTGTATGTAGAAATTCAAAGGAAAGACTCTGCTTTTGTTTCCCGGATTTTGAAGGTTGTGTTGCAGATTCAAAAGTCCGAAGAACCTTGGAAGCTCGAAGTGACGGGGTTTCTCAACATTCCGACCTCAACACTAAGTGCCGGGCATCTCCTAAGTTCCGTCATCGAAAGTGGGTGCCGGGTTTTCTCCTGTTCCGCCATTGAAAGCAAGTGTCGGGTTTTGCCAAGATTCCGGCATATCGACTGCCGAAGTTCTCAAAGTTTTCCGATATCTTCTTCTCGCGTGTCGTTCTTTTCTCCTTCCGACGCATTCACCAATCAGGTTTTCAAAGGCACGCAAGATCTCCGGAGTTCCGAGCCTTTCTCCTTCCAATATTCTTCATGTCGGATCCTGGTTCATCACAGGAGAAGGCCGAAAAATCTAGCAGGATGAGATATAAATTTAAGAAACCAGAATCCCCGTCATATATCGACTGTAATTATGATATCAGGGATACTGAAATGGGCAACATAGATATGGACGACTTTTGGAATAGGGTGATGAGTTCTTCTCAAACCCCATGGATGGTGGCTTTAGCTAACAGTGGCTTGCCCCTTGCAGCAGGCTTCCCCATGTCTGCCCAATGTCCAGAGTTTGTTTTGGCGTGTGCATCCAGCTACGACTCAGCTTCTCGTTCCGTAAGGAATCAGGCTGGTGAAGTAGTTATCAAACTAGATGGAGCTTATTTTGATGATCTCCTGAAACTACCAAATTTTGAAGAGTATGGGGCCCTAGATATCAAGTCGGCTCAGAAGGCCTGGGACAGTAACCAGGAAAATTGCATTAGGGATGTCAATAAGAAGTTCTTGGTCAAGGCAAAACCAGTAATATCTAGATTTCCAAGAACTATCCCTAGATCGGATTTCATACAAGAAATCAACGACATTATCACCCTGCTGAGCCGGGTTTTTGGCTTGCCGGAATCAAATTTATTTCATGGATGGATGTACCAATTTATGGTCACCATCAAAAAGAACAAGCAAGGGATTGACTGGGGAACCCTTATCAGTGATGAAATTGATTCCCAGATGACGACGGTCCTGTCAACCGGGAAGTTTTATATGTTCTCATATGTGGCTTTATGCAAGCAGTAATTTAGGATGAGAAGCTATCCTGGGCTGGAGACTAAAGGAAGCAGAACGTCAAATCCAGTCTATAAGTATTATCCTCAAATAACAAAGAAGGGGTCCAAGGATCATTTTAGGAGGGTAAATGATGCCTTTTTCTACGAGAACATCTCGCCAAATTGAAACCGTAGGTCGAGGAAGACAAGGGTCTCAGACGAGGCATGGGCTGAAGTATCTAAATGGGGATGTATCTTCTTACAGTTCAAGAAGTTTACCTACCTTTGAACAGTCATGTACTCAGGAGAGCCTTTTCGTCTGCCTCGCTATCCAGGGGATAGATTGATATTGCTAGAATTGGTCGACATGCCTATTGGATTTTCACAAATTCCAACAGAGCAAGCATAAGGCAGTCGTGATCCTTCCCAATTTCTATTGGGAGATATACTTGCCAACAAAGGCAAAGGCTAAAAATGTTGAATGTGAACTCCAGGAGAAATTAAAGAAGCATATGAAGTCTCGGGATGGTTTTGACATCCGAGGAGTACTTAGAACCTATGGAGCCCTACATCTGCACAGGCCCGACATTGAGGATATCCGGGTGGATCTGCAGAACTTGAAGTTCATAGATTCGCAAAAAGATAATAGTAGGTTAACTATTGATGAGATTCAGACGCTAGAGCTTTCTGATTTGCCAGATGGCACAACTGACAATGAAAGTGTGTTGGATATGTCCTATGATGGGCTTAATGAAGATCGATACTTTTTCGCCTATTGATCGTGGCCAAATAAAAGCCTCTATCACCGATAGGTCAGCCCTAATTCTGGCTCATACAAAGAAATGGCTCTCCTCTTGGGGGATGAATTTTAAGGATGACAGTTTCCAAAATTGGTTGCTTCTGAAGCAGGCCCTCCAAAAAGAAGAAGGACAAGGAATCTACTGGGGGGTCTATAAAAATCAAGATTCCCAAGAAGAAGAAAGAAAGACAAATCTCTTCAATTGTCTCTCCAGCTCAAACGGTGGTTGTGCCAGAATCACCAACACCACCAGAAATAGGGGAGATTAATTTAGAAGAAGGAGGAAGCCAGCTCTTGTCTTCACCATTTGCTGATTGTTCAACTGGAGAGACCTTATCTCTTGCATTCAAGGCTTTGGAAACTGAATCTGTGCCTCCCCCTCAACAACCACTTCAGCCTCCTCATTCCCCATCCACTTCTTCAAGCATGGCCAATATTTTCTCCGGGCTCTCACCCCTCTCTGCTGGAACCCAAGTGATCACCAACACTCCCCCACAACCTGTGCCTCTATTCATTGCACCTACTACCACGTTGATCGTTGTTCCCCTCCAATAGTAGAATCTGCTCCTTGAGAGTAGAATACCAGCACATTCTACAACATTGGCAGCTTCTCTCGATACACCACAATGGCTACTCGAGCAAACTCCGAGAAAGAGGAAAGTGATTGTACCCCTACCACCTTTGATTTCAACTCGTTAAGGCTTCTACATGCGAGATCACCAAGAAACCCAAAACAATTTCAAGGGTTTTGGTGGATGCTTCAGAGATAAGTTCAGAGATTGCCACTCCCTCGCCTAACAAAACTAAAGATGATGTAACATTTGCTGATTACTGTAACCGTGGTGGCTCTAGGGAAAGTGATGACAAAGGGCGCGACAAGATGCAAAGGATTCCATAGACGTCCTGTGCCAAAAGTTGAAAGAAACAAAGGACAGCAGAAATGAGCTTAAGGAAAAAGTGGAGCAATTGACAGAGGTTTTGATTAAACTCTCAACACCCTTGGAATCCATACCATCTGCTTCTACTTCTGCCGGATTTGATTTCTCATCGGTGCCTACGATTGAGAAGATTACTAAAAAAGGAAGGGTGGTTGATGAATGGATCCAAAAGTTGCTCCAACAAGGGAAGGAAGTAATTCAAGACGTGGTGAAAGTTCATCAGTCCTTGGCAGAGATTCAGAAGGAAGGAGAGAAGATGGATGAGGAATTCACTGAAGAACTTGGACAGCTTGATTTGACTTGTGAAGCTCTCCAAGTGCTAAAGCAAATACCAGCACATCTCTTGGTAGAAGAAGGCGTTCTTCCACATACAGATAAACACTTCCAGCTGATCAAGGCCATCAAGTTCAGAGTAAAGATCCTCAACGAAGCCTGCAGCAAGTTGAGAGAATCAAGAGATAAATTGATCGATGGGAAAAGTGATCTGGAAGAAGAATTGCTAAAGATTTGTCCAAAGGTGTCAGTTGGGAACTCAAGTGCCCTATCAGCAGATGATCTCTTCAAACAAGTTCAAGAGACTGTTCAACATGAACCTGTAGATGGATTCGACCTTGAAGTCATTGGTCAGTTTGTGAGGATTGAACATACGTTGGAGGCCTTAAGAAAGCTCAGCAAAAGGTTGAAAAAGCTTCCCGGCAGTGCCAGTGATATCCATGAGACCTGCGAAATGTGGAATGATCATTCCACTGCACCTGAGGAAAATGAAATGCAAGGCATTATTCGGAAGTTCCAAGAGTTCCGGAACAAACAGTCTCAGCTGGAGGAGGAGAAAGAAGAAGAAGCAAAAGATGATGATTCGGATTAATTCCCAACGTCTCATGTCATTTCTATTTTTAGATTGACATGTCTTTGTTATTTCCGTTTTATCATATTTTTAATTCATACTTTGACTTGATCTCCTGCGTGAGAATCATGCAAAGTTGAACTCTAGTTAGCATGCTACTTTTCAGGATCTGTCCTGTTTTATCTCTAGCTTCTTTTGTTATAAATAAGGGATGCTTGTGCATTCTAAATGGTCGAGAATTTTTGAAGCATTAAGAGGCTATTGGAAAGGAGAAAAACTTTGTGTTTTCTTTCAATCATTTTGAAGAATAGAAGTTGATATTGTTTTGCAGACTTTGTGTTGTGGAATATATCTTATTTAAGACAGTTGTTCTTATGTTCATGATCTTAAAGCTATTCTTTGCATAGAATCTCGTTGTTTCTAATTATCTCGGACACTATATCTCGTGATCTAAAACTCGTATGATTATTTCGTGCTCTGTGTTTACTCTCGAAAGAAAATACGTTTCTCCCATTTCTTTTCTACCGTGCTTCTTTTTCACTGTAATAGCTTTCTAACCTATTTCACCTATGAAAGCAATATCCTGAATCGTGTGAATGTGGATTTCGGATTTCATCCCAACCCCAATGGTTAGATTAGTGTGAATATTGTACATATTATTTATCGTGTTTTAGATTAGCAATAAACAGCAGCCTCACCTCTCTTTGAGGAGGGATTCAATCCCATGTACTGTGGTTGAACCTCATATTTTGGTTTGAAAAAATATCCAACCAACACAACTAAAACATACATCATCAGAGGGTAAGATCAAATTAGCAAGAAAATGGGACTATACTCAATCCCAAAAAGATACAACAATAACATCGTTAAGTCAAGAGAGTAGAATGGTAAGGTTTAACAATCAACTTCAACTCAATCAACCATCCACATATTTTCTAACTAAACACAAATATTTACTCAAAATATTTCCAACCAAACACAATAATCCATCCAATTATTCTCTACTTCAACTATACTGCCCTAACACAACCTGAACTCAATCTTACCAAACATGTCTAGGAGTTTGAATAACATAACAGACAACAAAAGGACAACACCTTCATCTAGTTGAAGCAAAAAGAAGATTAAAGGAGAGAGAGAGAGAGAGAGAGAGAGAGAGAGATATTACTTCCTCATAGTTCTAAGCATGATTAGGAAGATACCATTAGATAACCAAGAACAATTATAGACAAGCTCAGTCTCTACTATCCCATACCAAAATCCCAAACAGAGAACTAATCAGAATTGAATCGAATGAACACAATCAAGGAAACTAAATAACAATGAACGACATTCATTCAAGGATATATTATTGACAGCTTTAGTATGCAAAAAGACCACATGTAATTCTGTCCCACAAGTACTCAGAAAGGAACGAAAAAGATGATAGAAGGATAAGTCTATAACAGACTCATAAAAATCAGATCCTTGAAGAAAATACATGATCATAACAATATATCTAAGCCCAAACCATGCATTCATTTTTCGTAGAGATATATTTACCTTAGTTCATACAAGAAATTCAAACAAGTTTGATGGCCCAAGGCCAAGAGCAAAGGCTATGTAAGTACTTCAAAACAATTTCCATAGAACTACCCAAAAGATCAAATAGACAACAACAACCGAAAAATAGTAAACCAATACCCAAGGGATTTTTCCCTCTTAGCATCAAATGCCAATATTTTCCATTAGTTACCCAAAACCCTATAGAGTAGAAAACTGAGTAACATTTCCCTTATGGGTTCCAATAATCAGGCTTAGTGAACCGAACAATTTCACAAAAGAGTGGAAGTAAAAATAATAGAATTTAATAAGAGCTGAAAGAAGAACCACTTCCATGAAGAATTAAAAATTACCAAGAAAAATGCAACAATTTAACTTTCTTCAATAAACATTGGAGCAGATGAATGCAATAGGAGATTAAAAACAAAACCTATAGTCAAAAACATAGAAGTGATAATAAATCAGATGCATTCTCTATTTTGATCATTCCAACAGAACCCAAAAGAATATGCTAAAGCCAAAGTCACAAAATTTTATTCCCAAAAAGATTCATGCAATATTAAACAATAGTCAAGATATTCAAACAATTTATCCTCTAAAGTGTTCTCATAGTGGTGAGACAAGATCTCTTAGAACAAGTTCCACAAATTTAAGCAACCAAGTTACTTACAATTTTAACACAACTCAAACAAGATTACTAACAGTTTTGACTTCATCCCAGAGCTCATGTAGAAGGAGTAAAGCATAACCCAAAAATCAAATCAAGAAGAATGAATACCCAGATCAAAATTTTCCTCATACAAGTGGATTCGAAAAATCATTCACATAAAACAACACCAAAAATCACATGCAAAGATGATCTAATCAACCATGCAAAAACCATATTGTTCCCAAGAGTAGAGTTCTTTTAATGAATCATTTAAGTAAAATAAAAACAACTTAATGGGTAGAGCCTATCATTCTTGATAGATCTTCTCCTTCACTGATTCGTAGAATATCCTCCAAGTAGAACTTCAATAGCTTCTTCCTCTCCATGAAATGTCAACAAAACTTTCAACACTTCCCCTTTATTCTTATAGTTTTCACAATGTCTGTTAATATCTTTATGTGAAAGAGATAACACTCATACAAGAATTGAACTGGTGGTTTGAAGAACTGAAACAACATCATGTAGAGCCCAAGCTTGAAACAACAAAAGATCAAAAAAACTAAACCCCTCATGCATCTTCCTAGGATTTTTTTGAACCAAATTCAAAACATTAAATGCAAAGGATTTTTAGTTACCTCCTATCATCATCTCCATGTCCTGGAAATGACTAAATTTAAATTTTGCATGCAACTAAACTTGGTGGAGGTGCCAACTCAACCTTCCCTAAATTTTCTCATGCCCATGCCAAAGTTGGCAGCACCAAAGGATAAGACTACCTTAACTCACAATTAAATGTCTAGAAAATGATGCCACCGACCAGCCCAATTTCCATGTCATCCCTTAGGCCCCCTTAGGTTAGCCATTCCCATAGTTAGGTTAACATTAATTTAGGAAATCAACATAGGTCCATAGGTAGGTCTTTAGTTAAAGTCATAACATTCTAATTAACAAAAGATCATAGAGACATAGGTTAGACTTAGCTTTAGGCTATATTTACTAACATTAAAACATCGTTATAATATGTTCCTGATCAAATAAATAATTTCATGCTAAAAAAAGAAAAACCATCCATGACATCAAAATTCAAAATACAACAAGATATGAAGACATCATCCTTTCCTTAGTATAGTCAGAATCTAGAGATCACCTGATGTAAGTGACTTGGTTTTTATGACCAAAAATTCATGAAATAAAAGCATACCTTGGGTCAATGGAATTTATATAAGATAATGTTGTTATGAAAGAAGAATTTATGAAAACATAACTAAATTTCTCAATTCAGAAGTGAATTAATTTTGCATAAGGAAGTGGATTGCTCCATTAAATTCCAAAAAAATGACAAAATGTACCTGTTTCAATTAGATGAAATATTTTCTACTAAATGCATGATTTCCAAAGTCATAAGAGTACATCATTTTAAGACAAAATCACATATTAATGTTTGTACCTTCTAAAGTAGAAGTCATCATAGGTACAGTCATGTTGGAGGCATTATCCAAAAGATCATAAAGATATTTTTACAATGCTTTACAAATGGAGTAGAAGTATAGAGGAGAAGGAGATCAATCTATCAGCCATTAGGATGTGACATTTTAATGTGCACTCCACCTCAATGGAAACTCGAAAGGCCCATCATTGCAGGAAACTTGTAGAATTTTGCAAAGACACAATGTCTCCATAAAGATATATGCAACTTGATCTTTAGTCTTGCAAGAATGGATATATATATCACCGTAGAGAACCTTCTCTCAAATAAAGTTCATATCAATCTTTATATTCTTTTTCCTTTGATGTTTAACTAGATTCTTAACAAGAGAAATGAAACTCTGACTATCTCATAAAAGAGGAGTACTTATTTTAGCTTCCATATGTATCTATTCCAACATCCACTTTAGCCACATGGATTCTTTTGCTTCTTCCATTACACTTCTATAATCTTCCTTAGTAGAAAAGATGAAGATTATTCGTTGATTTTTATTGCTCAAGTAATGGCATATGCACCAAACTTGAACACATATACATTCTAGACTTACAATCTATTATATCACCAAGATGGCTGAATAAGAATATACATATAAATATGCATGGTTAGAAGAACTATAATGTAAAACAAAATTAATTATGCCTTTAATATAATGCAATATTCTTTTGGCTAACATTTAATGATCCCGATATGGCTCCTACATAAATCTTGAAATAATCCTGTTTCTAAGCAATATCAAGTCTAGAACTAGTGAGATAAATCAAACTACCTACAAGTTACCTATACAAAGTAGGATTATATTTTTCACATGTAGGTTTAGGATAAAGTTTACATCCAACTTCTATAGGAATAACAACAAGTTTACAATCAATCATATTAAACCTTTTTATCAAATTAGTGGCATATTATAATTTAGATACAATAATAGAATTATTATCTTGATAAACGCCCATGCCTAAGAAATGATGCAATAATCCTAAATATGTCATTTCAAATTATTGTTTTAATTTAGCTTTAACTTTCATAATTAAACTATTAGAATTACTACTAATAAATAAATCATAAACATACAATATAATGAGAATAATATTATTTTCTTCAATTTTAACAAATAAATCTGTTATCAAAAGAACACTTAGAAATACCAATTTCATTAAAAAAACTATTAATATTTGCATACCATGCTCTAGGAACTTGTTTCAAATCATATAAATATTTTTCAATTTATAAACATACATTTATTTAACTGGTTATTCAAATCCTTTAGGTTGGATCATATATAGATTTTCTCTTTTAAATCACCATTCGTAAATACATTCTTAACATCCATCCGATGGATTTCCTAACTATATTGAGTAGATAAGACAATTAGAATCCTTACAAATGTTGCTCATATTCACTATGTTGAGGAGCCTATTTTCATGTGTGGAGGTGTTGAAGTGTTGGATCTTTGTCATTTTCATTAGTGTTGTCATTGATGTCAAGTTGCATTGATGGAAAAATGTGTTGTGTAGGTGGAGTGTTGACTTCTCGGTGGTCATTTAGGTGTGAAACATGTGTTATCAAGTATGTAACAAAATTTAGGAAGAATTTCAACAAAGACACTACAAAAAGAAATGTGAAGGTTGATTGGTAGTGAAAACTCTTAGAAAAGTTATAGGTGATTTCATGATGATGGCATTGAAGGATGATAAGTGTTTCAATTGTTCGGTAGTGTGCATTGTAAATTGAGAAACAAGGGCGTAAGCCTTTGATTAACTTTATTAATCTTAATCAACCATCATTATATTGGAGTGATACAATTCTTATAGGAATTGAATAGCCATGTGTAAGCAAAAATAGGATACATAGGTAAAACCAAAATCACAACAAGCTTCCAATATTACATCCATGAAGCATAAAAATTAAACCAAACAATTATATTGTTAAAACAATATAACATCTCCCGTATTGTTCAAATACAAAAAATAAGATGGTTATAATTAATATAACCATATAGTATTAATAAATAACATAACTAATATGCAACAAATAATTAATTAGGATAATAATAATAGTTTATCCGAACATGCATCGATCTCAAACATGTACATGGTGCATTCAGAGTGTTTACAAGATTATTCAAGGTTATTGCCAGTTCAAATGGTGAGTTAGGAGCCTTCCGAAGGGTTAGAGAAAGCTGCAAGGATAATAATGAATCCGCTTAAGTCTAAGAGGAAGACACAAAGTTCTAGAGAAAGATATGGATATAAGAATGAACCTACTGAAGTCTAAGAGAAAGCCACAAAGGATTAGACAAATCTACGAGTAAAGAACAGAGCCGCAGATAGTAGAACAAAGCTGCGACAAAAAGGAAAGCCATGGATAACTAGAAAGAGTTGCGGGTAAAGGAGGAAATACGTGGAACAAAGGATAAAGACGCGATATAAAGGTTAGTCATTCCCATAGTTAGGTTAACATTAATTTAGGAAATAAACATAGGTCCATAGGTAGGTCTTTAGTTAAAGTCTTAACATTCTAATTAACAAAAGATCATAGAGACATAGGTTAAACTTAGCTTTAGGCTATAGTTACTAACATTAAAACATAGTTATAATAGGTTCCCAATCAAAGAAAGCATTGCATGCTAACAAAAGAAGAACCAGCCATGACATCAAAATTCAATATACAACAGGATCTGAATACTTCATCCTTTCCTTAGCACAATGTGGAATCTAGAGATCACCTGATGTAATTGACTTGGTCATTATGACCACAAAGTCATGAATTAAAAGAATACCTTGGATCAATGGAATTGATCTAAGGTAATGTTGTTCTGAAATAATAATTTATGAAAACATAACTAAATTTCTCAATTCAAGCAATGAATTAATTCTACATAAGGAGGTGGATTGCTCCATTAAATTCAAAAAAACATGACATAATGTACCTGTTCAATAGATGAATTATTTTCTACTACAAACATGATTTCCAAAGTCATAAGAGTACACCGTCTTAAGAAAAAATCACCTATCAATGTTTTTACCTTCTAAAGTAGAAGTCATCATAGGTACCAATCATGTTGGAGGTGTTACATACCTCCCTCCTAAAAAGCATCATTGTCCCAATGATTAACTTAGTCAAATAAATTCAATCAAGAATATAACCAAAATATAATTATTTCATTCATAAGTTCATAATAGAACCAAATTTGAGAAATTCAAATTTTCATAATTATTCAACATTAAAATAGTTGTTTCAATACTAAAGAATTTAGTATTTTGCCCATAACTAGGAGGTTTATTAATATGAAAATAATAAAATTATCAATTTTTATCAATCAACATAACCAATTCTACTCAAATAAATGTTGAAAAACAATGTTCATGTCTTTGATGTTTTCCCGGTGTTGCACTTTCTTTGTTAAAGCGGTCCCACTAAATCTTGCATCGACTTATTTCATGATTTCCTAAGTGCAACGGTGAGTTTCCAACACTTGAATGGGATTAACAATGATTATTCCTAGGTCTTGGACCTATAACAAATTCCAATTTAACACATGTGATAAATCTGAAATGTATTTCTTAAATAAAGAAATATGGAGAACATCATGCATTCATGATAAAACATGTGGTAAAGCTAAACGATAAGCTATAGTGTTGATTACTTAAACAATTTCAAAGGGTCCCACATAACGAAGTGATAACTTAGCAAACTTTTCCAAAATTTATAGAACTCTTTTGGTTTAACTCAGTAAAAAGACCTTCTCACTAAGTTCAAATTTCTTTTCAACCCTTTTTAAGTATGCATAACTTTTTTTCCTATCTATTACTTCCTTTAAATTTTCACGAATCATTTTAACTTGTTGTTTCATTTCAGTAAGGATATTTGGTCCAATTACCTCTCTTTCCTCTATGCTATCCCAACTTCTTTCGGAGTTCTCGCATTTCCTTCAAGTATAATGCTTTGAAAGGTGCCATTTTCAGAAAGGCATGATATATGTTATTATAATAAAGTTCAACTAATGGAAGGTACTCTTCCCATTTGTCTTGCTGATCCATGCAATATATTCATAACATATTTTCTAAAACTTGATTAACTCTTTTAATTTACCCATCCATTTCCGGATGGTAGACTGGACTAAAATTCAATTTAGTTTCTAAGGCTACATTAAGTGTTTACAAAATCAAAATGTCATTCTTGGATAACTATTCGATATGATCAATTCGGGTACTCCATGTAATCTAAAATTTTGATGCACAAATATTTTTATAAAACAGTGAATCATCCTTAAGATTACAAACAATTAAATGTGCTACAGTGCCATTTTGAGAAAGGCATGATATGTGTTATTATAATAAAATTCAACTAATGGAAGGTACTCTTCCCATTTGTATCTTTGTTGATCCATTCAATATATTCGTAACATATATTCTAAAAATTGATTAAATCTTTCAATATGCCCATCCATTTCCAAATGGTATGCTAAACTAGAATTTAATTTAGTTCCTAAGGCTACATTAAGTGTTTGCCAAAATCAAGATGTCATTCTTGGATATTTATCGATATGATCAATTTAGGTACTCCATGCAATCTGAAATTTTCATGCACAAATATTTTTACTAATACAGGTGAATCATCCTTAAGATTACAAACAATTAAATGTTCTACTTTTGTTAGTTTATCGACAACAAAAATAATAACATCATGCTTATTTCTTGACATAGGTAGCCCTTGAACAAAATCCATGCTAATTACTTGCCATTTATATTGAGGTATGCTATGAGGGTACAATAAACTAGTTGGATGCATATGTTCATCCTTAACATGTTGACATTCTAAGTAGTGTGTCACAAAATCAATTACGTCTTTTTCATCCCTTTCCAAAAATATTTTTGTTTTATATCAGCAAGCATTTTCATAATTCCAGGATGTCTTGAATAAGGTGAATTATGAAATTCAGTTAATAATTTCCTTCTTAACTCATTTCCTGAAGGTATATATACTCTATTATCATATCTCAAGATTCCTTCATCATCAAAGTGAAAACCTCTATATCTCACATCATTTGGATATGCAGCAAGTGTTGCTTTTACTTATTGAAAATAAGAATTAGATTCCATAACACGTTTTACCTCATTCTTAAACTGAGTTCTCAATGTTATAAGTGTAGAAATATGTTTCCTACAATTTAGTGCATCTGCCACTCTATTTTCCTTTCCTTTTAGATAACTTATGTCAAAATCATAATGATATAGAAATTATAACCATCTTCATTGTCCGGCATTCAGATTTGGTGAGTGAAACTATACTTCAGCCCAAGATGATCGAGTCTTTAATTCAAAAGGTCTACCATGAAGATAATGCCTTCATACTTGAAGTGCATGAACAATGGTAATAATCTCTAGGTCATGGGAAACATAGTTTAGTTCATGAATTTTGATTTTTCTACTTTCATATGTTATAACATGCTCATTTTGCAATAAAATACCTCCAATCCCTTCCTGAAAGCATCTATTACTACATTAAAGTCTCCATTAGGATCAGGTATAACCAAAGTAGGTGCGAGATGTAAGTTGATTCTTTAGATTCTTAAATGTAGATTCACATTTTTCACTCCACAAAATTTCTTATCTTTCTTTTACTACGAAGTTATTAGTGCAACAAACTTTGAAAAGTATTTAACAAAATTTCTATAGTAACTAGCAAGACCTATAAAGCTTCTAACTATTATCCAAAATGTTCCCTTGCTCATTTTGTGGCTAACTCCTTTCATTCTTCCCTCTCTTGTGCCTCAGTCATAATTTTTTGCTTTTCAGGAACTCAAAACTTTCTAGAAATGGCACCATTGGATAGAGCTCTTTCTCATCTTTCTAGAAAGGTAAAGTTTTCCTCCTAACTCCATGTATTTTTGAAGTTATGGCTCGGCGGAGTTTTTGTGGGAAATTTTCCCCTGAAAGGCCCGCAGCCAATAAGATGGTGCCACGTGTCCAAGGAAGTGGCGGAGGGCGGAGGAAGACTTAGAATTTTACCAAGTATTTGGCAAAGTTTTCACAAGGAGTATTTGGAAAAAGTTTTACAAGGAATATTTAGCCCCGTAGGCCCGCCATCCAATTGAATTGCGCCACATGTCCAAAGGGGAGAAAATTGAAAAATTTGACTAAGTGTTGGTGCATGGAAAATTTTGAAGGAAAGGCCCGCGCCCAATGACGTTTTGCCACGTGTCCTATGGCATCAGACTGGCGGAGCATGGAGGAGAAGTTAGAATTTTGGCGAAGTGTTTTTCCAAATTTCAAAAGGAAAATTATTGGCCCACAGGCCCGCCAACCATTCAGAACAGGCCACGTGTCCCTGGGCACCCGGAATGGCAGAGCACGGGGAAGATTGGGATTTTTTCCCAAAGGGATCACACAAAAGGAAAAATGTTTGTAGAGGGTCCATGGCGAATGAAATTGTGCCACGTGTCCCAGACTGGCGGAAGGCAGGGAGAATTTGGGAAATTTTCCCAAAGGAAAAAGAAGGAAATTTCAAAGGAAAAATCACCCCCAAGCGCGAGCCAATGGAATTGTGCCACGTGTCAGGTGGCGGCAAAAACTCAAGACAAGCCCGCTTGTGAATCATGTTTTGCCACGTCTTTGGGTCAAAATTTGGATCAAATAGTGATGGAAAATTTAAAAGGACAGGCCCATGCCCAATCAGCACGTGTCACGTGTCCTCGAGAATGTTGGAGTGCGGGGAATTTTTGGAAAATTTTCCGAAGGGAAAACAGATGGAAAATGGAGCATTAAAGGCCTGTGCCCAATCAAAACATGCCATGTGGCACCAGAATGGCAGATCATGGGGAATTTTTGGAAAATTTTCCAAATGACCAAAAAGTGGAAAATTTAAAAAAATTTGCCCGCCAATCCGATTTGGCCCTGTTTTGCCCTAAAATTTCAAACGGCCATATCTTTCGATCCATAGCTCGATTTTTCATGTTCTTTATATCAATGGAAAGCTACTGAAATTCTCTACAAGATTTTAGGGCCATTTTTTCATTTTGATGGAGTTTGGAGAGATAAAATTGAAAAATTCCTCCGCATGTGGTCATGGACATGAAATTATGTTTCAACCACCATTTTTAATGAAGAATAGCTCACATTCTCTCCCAGCATGGAGAAAATGTTAGGGGATGAGCCTATAAGGATGCCCATACTATTTTTATTGTGTTTTGGTTGGTGGTTGAAGCTCTCCCATGTTTTCCCATGTTTCTCTCTCCCGGGGTCATGGCTTGCACCTTTGTAAAAGCGAGAATAAGTTCATTTTGAGAAGGAGACACTTGTTCAACTCGAAACTTCCTTTTTCCTCATTTTGGGTAGAACTTGTGAAAAATTTACCTTTCCATGCAATAAAACAACCCTTTTACCTCTTGATCACTGTAATGCATTATATTGGATCTGGAATGTTAATATATGCTCTGTGATTAAAATCCTTCAATCCTTTCATATATCTACCATTGTTTTCCTGATCTTTCATTACATTTTGTGTAATTTTTGCATACTTTGTGCTATTTTTTCTTGTGGATTGTGTATGTATTGTAGTATTAGGTGTCTCAGTAACTCCTTTTTGCATCACCTCATTAGCATTAGCTTCATTTTCTTGCATTCCCTATCCTTTTCCCCTTGGAATTTAGAATAGGAACTAGGAATTTAAACCTCTGCAACTTGTAAGTGATATATTTGATCAGAGGAGTTGAGGAACCAGCCTCTAATCTGGAGATTCCTCTCCCATCTCTACAAGTCCCACACTTGGGGAGAGGATTCAATGTTGTGCAATCACACTGGATGTCCAAGATGTCAAACTAGAAGTCTGATCAACATCCGAGTGGGTACCGCTGATTTACAACAACACTAACTTTATGTACATTATTAGGTGTAGGCCACTCAATTATTGAAATAATTTTTAATGGATCTACAACTATTCCATATTTATTTATGACATATCCCGGATAATTCACTTCCATCTCGTAGAAAGAACATCTAGATAGCTAACCATACAATATTCTCTTTCTTAATATTTCTAGAACTATCTTCAAATGCTCATGATGCTCATTAAAGCTTTTATAATATATGAGAATATCGTTAAAGAATACAAGAACAAATTTTTCCAAGTATTTTTGAAAAAAATTATTCATTAAATTCATAAAATTTGTAGGTGCATTTATCAAACCAAAAGGTGAAACTGTGAACTCATAATGTTTGTACCTTATGCTAACAATTGTTTTATGAATATCTTCATCCTTGATTCTTAACTAATGATATCCAAATCAAAGATCTATCTTTGAATATATTGATGCACCATGCATCTAATCAAAGAAATAATCTATTCTAGGAAGTGGATATTTATTTTTTTATTGTTTCGTTATTTAACATCCTATAATTAATGCACACTCTAAATTTTCTATCTTTCTTTTTTATAAAATTACCGGTGCTCCCCAAGGCGAGACACTTTATCTTATCAAACCTTTAGACAACAGTTCTTGTAATTGTGTCTTAAGCTCTACTAATTAAATGGTGGTCATTCAATACAAGTGCCTTGGAAATAGGTTCGGTTCCGACTTGATCTCAATCATGAAATCAAACTCCCATTTAGGTGGAAGACCAGGTAGTTCTTCTGGAAACACATCGCTGAAATTTCTTAATAGTGGGTATCTTTCCAAGAAATCACTATCCCCTTCAGTTGTTTCAGAAATTTTTATTGTATACAAAATGTAGCCTTTGTTTTTGGCCTTTTTAAGCTGCATGGCTGACAATTTTCTAACCAAAATATCACATTTTACCCCCCGAGTGTCTATTTTTTTGCAGTTCATCCGACAATTAATATGTTTTTCAAAGCAATCAAACTTTGCCTTATGTTTATCAATCTGGTTAACACCCATGATAACATCATAAGACCCCAAAGGAGAAACATAAAGATCAACTTCAGTAGAAAAATTAGGCAAGTCAAGGACTGTTCCAAAAAGATACATACTAACTGTGTGGACAACATTATTTCCATAATGTACAACCCATGATTTATCCATTTTTCCATCTTTTCCTTTTAATTTTGTAGCTAATTTAGTAGAAATAAAGCATTCAATAGCTCCAGTATCAAAAAGTATAGTAACAAGTATACCAAATAAATTACCTAACACTTATATAGGCGTAACTTGTTTTTAGCTTGTTTGTTAGCTACTACAACATGTATCTTATGCTGCTAATTGCGGTCATCCTTCCTTAGGGAATTGCTTTGTATGATGATCTTTGCCACAATTGTAGTAGCCTCATATAGGTCCTTTCTTAGGCTCAAATTTATTTCCATCCTTAAAGTTATCATTTTGTCCTCCATAGGACTTTTGTCTGCATTATTATTATTCTTGAAAAATTTGTTTCATACATTAGCAACATGTTTATTTATTGCGGTTTTCTTGTTATTATCAGCAATATATTTTTTTAATACCAAAATTTTTCCGTAGTCCCTTTTTGGGTGCAAGGGATGAAGAAGAATTAGAACTGTCTTTCAAATTTATTCCTTATGGGAAGAGATTTGTTTCAATTTTTTCTCATGCCTTATGGATTTTTCAACAACCCTTCCATAGTGGTTAGGTTGTGAACTTCTACTTCAGCACCTATAATATGATTTAAACCCATAAGAAATTTTCATATCCCGAACTTCTCTTCAATTTGATATTGAGGCACATACATAAGGAGCTTAGTAAACTTCTCCTAGTACTCTATTACAATTAACTTCCCTTGAGCTATGTTCTAAAATTCAGTCATTTTCTAATCATAAAAAGTTATGGCAATCATCATTGCCTAAAATAATTTTTAAATTGATCCCAAGTGATGTTTGTCTCATCAATGTTTAACTTAGCTAATTAAAAATTAGAAAATTTTGAAAAGTATTACTTTGCATTTTGGTTCATTCATTGGACTCCTTGCGATCGCCTTATTTTTGTGATCGCTTTGGTCTTCGCTTTCGTGATTTTCTAGCAAGAACTCTTCCCGCAAAGTGCTATAAAACGCATTAAAATAATTAATTTAATATTTAATTAATTAATTGCTCCTTGTTTGATTAAATTAATCACTTAAGGAGTATTTAATTAAATAAATATAAATGAAGGTTCATCCGACAAGTTTTAGTGCCGGGAAGTTAGCTTTTGTTTCAATCACGGGTTGGCATCCCAAACCCGGATTTCCACTTTCTCGGCAATTTTTTCAAATTTCCCGCACGTGGGTTTTCTCTCGCCAATCCAAATCATGGATTGGCAAACGGGCATAAAATTCCCCAATTTCCCACATGGGGAAATTGGACGGGATCGCTAACCCATTTTGCCATTCCCGCTGGCAATTGCCCGCTACTTTTCCCATTTCCCGGCACTTAAGCCACTACCCGGATGAGAGGAAGTTGAATTAATCCTCGTGAACTTCCTCCATCAAACCCGTGGAAAAAGTCGAAGCTTTTTTTCTTCAGTAAAGACATAATTTTTGTTTGGCATTATGCAAATAAACCCACGCCATCATGTGCAAAAAGAAATTAATCACACAAAGAAAAGAATAGAACAAGTTTGGATAAAGAACAAATTTCAAAAGGAAAATCAAAAAGTATCGGGAGAAGAAAAGAAAGAATTCATTCCCACACAGCCCAAACCGCTGTCCACACACCGAGGGAAAGGAAAGAAAACCCAAGAAAGCTTTTCCAAGGCCGCGCCAAAAGAAAAAAGAACATACGCACCGCTATACATCTGTGCACAACATTTAATGGAGCGCAATCAAGCATTCGTGAGTTCTGTGAAAAAAAAAAAGAAGCAACAAGACACAAGACAAAAAGATGCACAAGCAGTCCTGGGATAGCAATACAAGTTATAGAAGCTTGCAAGCAAGCATAAGTGAAGCAAACGTGCGCACGCCACCCATACTCTTGAGAATTTCATCGATTGATCGATCGCGCAATAATTTTTAAGTCATGCATCATTATAAGGTTTGAACTATAATTTTATAAATAAAAAAAACGTGCGAACAACCGAACTGCAGGGGCAAGTATATTAAAATCAAATAAAGAATATAATAAAAATTCTTTCCCACAGGAGAACATCATCGATAGAGATAAGAAATAGCTTTTAAAAAGCTACGCATTCATCAAAGGCCGCATAGTTTTAAAGAAAGAACAATTTTTAAAAAAAAAAAGGGGAAAGAGTTCCATGTGCCAGATTGGAGGAGTTTTTAATAAAAAAGATTTAAAATCTTCTGCGCGCATAGAGAAAGAAGGTTTTAAAACACAGAAATAAAGATTATTTCTCACGCCGATAAAAAAACTTTAAAAGAGTAAAGCAAAAATGAAGGTCAAAAAAAAAGCCACAAAGCAACAAAAGAAGTTCCTCAAACTGAAAAAGAGATAGGAACAATTTTCAAATAAAGATCTCAATATTCCTTTACACTCATTGATCAAAGGAGGCGCACAACCCAAACAAAGTTCCCACGCACCTGGAGGAAGAAGGGGACAGCTAAAGACAATAAAGTTTCCACGCCTTAGCCAAGGAAGAGGAATTAATTATTTAGCCAGAGTGGAAGACTACACACGTGCCAGGGAGAAGATTAAAACAGTTCAAATGAAGTTCAGGAATATCTCCAACGTCGGCCAGGGAAGAGAGGAAACTCCATTCACGCAAAATATTAAAATCGGGAGATTTTAATTGTTATTGTCAGAGTTAGAATTCGAGCTTGGTCTCGATTTGTTTTTATTGACATATTAAAAGTTTGTAATTCGAGACAATTATTATTATTATTATTTTTTTAAATAATAATAATAATAATAATAATATAACGGAAATATTTTTTTCGCATCGACGGGGTGTCGAGACTCGAGACCCGGCCCCTTTGCATTGTCTGGCGTGCCCGAGTCACTTTTTGTTAAATTCATAATGGCCGAAAGATCCAAATCGGGCAGGAGATCGAGGAAGCCAAAGGAAAATATAATAAATCGCCTCAAATATGAATTCCAAGGAATTATTCCTCCCACTCCATTAAGTCGGTGTATGACAACATCACCGATACAAACGGGTCATATCAACGTGCAACAGCCATGAGCGAGTGAAAATCAAGGCAAGACCATTTTCTCCGATAGGCTTTACCACGTTGGCCTACCTCAAAAAGCAAAGATTTCCCCTCCTGCAAAAAGTGTCCGGAATTGGTGATTGCTTGTGCAGAGCATTACGATCCTGAGAGACGAGGAATTTATAAAGACAACCGCGAACCTTTCCTCTTAATCACACCTGAACACATTGAGGAGTAGCTCGGGATACCTGATTTTCCTGAGAATGCAGATATCACTCGCCAGTCTGCGCAAGATTTCTGGGACGAAGAACCCCTAAGATGGAGCAAAATGGTTAACAACAATTGGCTGGTAACCAAGAGACTCTGATTGACAGCTCCCAAAGAACTCTGCACTCGCATTGAGTTCGTGGAAGAGATTGAGACATGATCACTCTCCTAAGTCGAAGTTTTTGGTTTACCTTCTCGCAAGGGTCTTCCACCCATGGATGTACCAGCTTTATCTCGTATCATCCTAGCTAAGAAGGAGTTTGTGGATCGGGCCACCATCATCAAGCAACACCATTCACAAGCAATCGATAGAAGTCAAAATGACCGGATGCTTCTACATGACCTCATATCTCGACCCATGCAAGAAGACGAAGAAAGCTATTTTCGGGACTTGAAACGAGAGGAATCCGGGGTCATCAAACAACGTTTTTCACTATTACCTCACTCAGCCTTCAAAAATAGTTCTCACCATTTTAGAAGAGTCAACGATGCATTCACCTTCCGCGTAATCCGAACTTGAATCGAAATACCGAGGAAAGGTTTTCCAAAGAAGCCATGAGTGTCATTTCCTCAATGGGGAACCGGTTTATACAATTTTCATCTTTTTCCTACATCCGCGTGAGTGGCTTTGCTGGGACCCCGTGGAAACTTCCCAAGTACGTCAGTGATAAGTGGGCGTTAATGGAGCTGGCGCGACAATTGTTCCAAGTTCACTGCTTGCTTAGTGACAAGCACCGCCCAGGAATTCATTTCCCGATCCAAATCGGGGAATACCAATGCCCAAACTTATTCAGTGCACAACTAATGGAAAAGGAGTTTGCTCTCATAACCATCCATCCATATGTGAAGAGAGCCCAGTTCGATATCAATGGTTATATGCAAACGATTATGGGAGCGAAGTATCAACATAATCCTACCATGGAGGATTTCTGGGCCGCTTGCTCGGATGAACATGAGGTAAGGAGACGGGAGTACTCTCGCCTAACACTTGCTCAGATCAAGGCCTTCCACATCCGGAGTCCTCCCGATTCATTCATAACCGATGATGAGGATGTCGTTGATCCCTCGTATGATGCCATTGCCTTCACACCGTTGCCTCGAATCGACTGGACCAAAAGAGATGAATTTTCTCTCGATGGCAAGAACCAACCAATTATCGAAAGAAGCATATCTTGGTATGATAAGGAACTTGCCAAATTTCAATCAATTCCGAATCCCGTTTCAGAATCACAAAAATTGCCTATATCAGGACACCTCCATTCGACCAAGGTTTCTTCTCGATCAACTTCGTTACCATCCGATCATACACGACATACAAGAAAAGAATGGTTGCCGAAATCCACTTCGCCGAGCAACGTGTCACGAAGAGAGAGATCCAGAGATCCAAACCCTGAAGAAGGAAAGGAGCGTGTGTCTGGATTTTCTACCTCGAGTAGAGATTCTTCCACTCACATCATTAATAGCACTCATACGCTGGTAGCAAATGATCCTCAGCCATGCTTCGAACAAACACCCACTCAAGTGCAAGTAATTCAAATATCAAATACTTCGGAGCACGTAGTTCATGAAGAGATTTCCCAAAATCTCCCGAATGATCAGGAAGTGGACATTGAGGTTGTGTCTCCTCAAATTGAGGCCGTTGATAGGATTCAAGAAGGATCTCATGATGTCATGGATGATGAGGATATTGATTCAAGCTCCAGGATTCTATATGCCGAGATAGTAAATGAAACTCCTTCTTGGGTTGATTTTGAAGTGAAGAAAAGGAAGAGAGTTGTCAAGCCAATCGACATTGATTTTGATGCCCTTTTCAAACTATCGAATGACGCCATTCCTAAGAAGCCCAAGGTACTTTTCGAATAATGGTGGATAATGATGGAAACAAGTTTGCAGACTTGCCATTCCACGAGTGGATAAAGAGCGTAATGCTACGACGCCACCGACTATGAAGTTTCCAGACTAGGACTGGGAGATCCACGTTAGAAAGTGACATGGCGATGGCTCGAGATTCAATTGATATCGTGCTAAAAAGATCGAGAAATACAAGTCCCAAAATTCTCGGCTCAAGGCTGAAAAGAGTCAATCGGGTGGAGTATGTTCAAGCATTTGATAAATCCCATATCATCCACCTTCCCAAGACTGATGTGGTGGCTGCCCTGATGAAGAGACTCTTAATTTGTCAAAGGAAATAAACACGTTGGGCCATGTCACTAAAACTTGGCTTTGAGATTCTCGCGTTTTGGGCCGTGGAGCGATCAAGACTCGCAGCTTAAGCTTCATGAAGATATCAGTATATCTAGATCCAATTCTTTCTTTCAAAGAAACTTTTGTTTCTACGATATCAAATTTGGATGAGATATTGCCCATCTGGCAGAGAGATGACAAGTATGGAATCTTCAAGTTGTTGGCTATCAAGGGATTCTCGAATTTGAACATCGAGGGACACGTTTCTTTGGTGTCTACATCTCAAATCGAGAAAGACGCTTCTTGTGGATTCTATGATCCATTATGACAACATGTGCAATGAAGTTTTCGCTTCACTTTCCTCGATCCAGATTTCATAGCTGAGATTCCTCGCAACCTAGTAAATGAGCATAATCAAAGGTGTTCATCTGAGCAGTGGAAGAACAATTTTCACGATTGTTCAAAGACATGTACACTCCCGCCAACAATTTTCGTCCGGTTTCCACATGGAACGGTGTATCAAATCAAGAACTTGTTTGAGAATGCTCGCCTAAAATTGTTAATTTTAATGATATGCCAAGTAGAATTCTTGAATCGTAGGTATTTTGTGAGGCTATTCTTCGCCAAGTGAACCTCCGTAAGAGGAAAAGATGTTCAAACTTTGGGAAGGTTTAGATCCTTTCAATTATCAAAAGCAAGCAGATCCTAATTTCACCCGGTGTGTAGGAAGTTGATTTTCTTGATATCTAGCGAATGGGAGAGTCCATTTCTCATACGCTTGAGATAAAGGACCCCATTTCAATGGATAAGGCAATCGTTATTATTGTATATTTTTAAAGGTGTTGTTATTTGGGAAACATTGGATATTTTAAGTAATTTCTATTTTTGGGTCAGATTTAATAAAGTTGGTTAGAAAAAGTCAAAGGTCACTTAAGTGCCTTATTTAATGATCATTTAAACCCTAACTACTTGTCAGAACCAACTTTTGGGTTATAAAAGGAAGTGAGGGGCTCATTTGTAAAGGGTGACTTTGAGAGAGGAGAAGAAGATACTTTTGTGCAAGCTTTGTTTCAAGAAGAAACTTTGTGTTCTTTGTGAAAACATTTTGGAGTTAATAGAATAAGAACTTTGTGTCTCATTCATTGTCTCTCGTAACATTTGGTGTTCTTATGTTCATTAGATGTTAGGTGTTTGAATCTTGCATGCAAATATTATCTTTGATCTTATTGTCAACATTAGTAATCAGTTGTTCTAGTTCACAAGTGATCAAGCTCACTATCTACTTGCTCATGTGTGTTCCTTTCGCATGTTCTTGTTTGGCTAACTCAAACTCCGTTTTATTTGTGTTGGTTATTCATCTTTTCTCTTCATGCAATATTAGGCTCTGTTTTTACCTAACTCTTGCATGTTCTTTTTCCATTCCATTCCATTCCACTCCTTTCTTTCATTTCATTCCATTTCCTTCATTCACTTTTCTTCCATTGATGTTCCAAAACACCCCCACATACAATTTTGAATGTACAGATGTAAAACAGCTTTGGTTTTCAATAAAGGCAGCCTCACCTTCATTGAGGAGGGACTTCATTCCCACACTGTTGCATGTCATTTGCATGCATGCAAATCCATATGCTAATAGTTTTTTGGCGACTACTGGGATTCGTAAATCGTTAACCAAAGGCTTGGTTAAATCTTTATGACTATCCTCTCGCACAAGCTCCAGCTTCTTCAACCGAACCTTGTGCCCGACGAAGATTTCCAAGGAGATATGCCGCCAACCTTCGAATAGTAGCTTGGGAAAACCGTGAAAGCTTGCAGCAATTTGTGGCTGTTGATAGAGCCATTGACAGAGAAATCTACATCGAAGACCTTAGAAGAAGAGCACCCGCACTCGTGGCCAGAAGACCTCTTGGGCACGTGTTGATAGTTGTTCACCGACGCGGTCCTCTTCCACCTGTAATAAGTCAGATGACCATTACAGGTGTAACCCACCTATCTTGCAACCAAATCTTGTTTTTGCAGATACTCAAGAAGACATATCATCAGATTTGAGGCAAGCTATTTGGGAAAAGCGCACAAGTAACCATCATTTTCATCTCGCCGCATCAAGCATTTAGATAACGAAGAAGAGAAAGCTCGCGAGAGTGTTAGAGTTATTCAGCAAATAGCTCAAGAAAGAGAGCAAAGAGAAAAGGCTAGAGCTGGTCGGAACACGCCAGTGATCTCTTCACCATAAATATTCCAAACTGGAAGGAAAGAGGTTTACGCGAGGAGAAAAAGCTAAAGGTTGATCTCGACCCTACTTTTGACTTTCAAGGAAAATTTGGTTTCAAGTTATCTCCTCCCAAGAAGAACACACCTCGTAGATCTCGCAAGCCTCGCATCAAGTCCCGAAAGAGCAAGCAAGGAAGGAATCACTACTACCAAGCACTTGTCCTTGCTCACATTGTTTTACCTACGCATACCACCTTTCCTCCAATGGCAGCCAATGTACCATGGGAAATGCCATAGGCCCATGGCCTTACCCGCTCGACATGAACTCCCACGAGGATCAAGAAAGATTCTTCCCAAGTTCGACGGAGATGGGAAGACGTCACCGAGGATCATATTTCGCCTTCTTCGCCGCATGTGCTGTTTTGTCAAGAGAATACGAAGATGTTGCTATTCGCCTCTTCATCGAGACATCGCATGATATTGCTGCAGATTGGTTTCATCATCTACCCAATGGATGTATTACAAGTTGGGATGATATGAAACCAAGTTTGAAAATCGATTCAAAATAAATGAAGATGAACATGCTCTTCTTGCCCAACTATCTCAAGCAAAGAAAGAGCCTACAGTAACCCATGAGGAATTTCGTGGCCAAATTCAACAAGATGGTAAACAAAGTTCCCACCGGATTCGTCCCAACCTCGATGGACAAAAATGTTTCTTTATTAACGCACAACAACTAAGTGTGCTATCACTAAGAAGGGCCAGTGGTGGCTACTTTGGAACTTGCTCAATCTTTGGCCATAGAAATCGAAGATGACTTAATCATGGCAGAAAATTCAAGAAAAATTCCTCAAAGGAAAGAGTCAAGAAACTCCCAACGTTTCGTAAACTATACTCACTAAGTTGGCTAATGATATGCTAGCTTTCAAGAAGCAAGTTGCTCAAAGTAGTAAACCTGCTCCTTACAAAGATATCCCGCGAAAAGGATACGTTCCCAACAAAGCTAGGATTGCAGGTGCTCCAACGAGGCTTGCTATTGAAGCAGCTCCCGCAACTAATTCCAAATGTGATGTCATTGAAGAAAGTGATGATGAGATTGAGGTCGTCGAGGTTGATGAGGAAGAGCCTGATTCTGAGGCATCTGAACCTACAGTTGAAGATCCTGAGGAAGAAAGCAATAATCATTTCTTTGAGTACCGTTCGATGAAGAAGATGAATATGAAGAAATTATAGAAGATATGAATAGTCAATCCTTCGCTGTCTTCACACGCTCTCAGAAAAAGGACCAAGATACCACCAAGGTGGGAGATAGAGAGGTTTCCAAGGAAACTCTCAAAGGATCCAAGATAAAGGAGGCTCCTAAAGAGTCCAGAGATACTGAGGTTTCAAAGGTCAAGACTATCTTAAAGAAAGGAGAGCCTTTGTTAGATCAATCAGTTAGTAAACCAATTACGAAGAAAACTTCTTCTTCCACATCCGTATCAACCAAGCCCGAGACCAAGGTCAAAAGTGTGCCATCATCAAGTTCGAAAGAACTCATATCTGAGACTTCAAGTGCAATTACTTTGCCTAAATTTGATATCATTGATCATATCAATAAAACAAAAATTTCCATGTCACAGGCAGAGTACTTGAAGTCCAACAAGGATCAGCCGAGAAGTTGGTCCAGCTTTATCAAAGGTGACTCTACTGCTCATTCCTCTAAAGGAATTCTAAAACTCCCAAAGATGGGAAAACTCAAAATATTGTGGCGGCCACTACACCTTCAAATGAAAAGATCGAACCTTTCTTTGTGTCTTTTCTTATCAACGGATGCAAGTTAAGTAATCGCATTATAGACTGGAGCCTCTGATAATGTGATGCCGGAAAAAGTAGCACATGCTCTTGGTTTGACTTCAGACGAGAACATTCGGATCGTGTTACTCTATGGAAACCAAGCAAGTTCCTCCGATCGGGCAGATTAAGGACGCCCAAATGGTTTTAGCCCAATTTCCTCAAAAGCGAGTTAAGGTAACTATTTTAGTTGCTGATATCCCTGCCTCGTATGGAATGTTGTTGAGCAGAAATTTTGTAGGGATTTGGGTGGTGAGATTCAAATGGACTCGGTCTCATGCCATGATTCCTATCAATGGAGAAATGAAGAAACTTATGCCTAAGCTCGTGCAAAGTTCACAAGAATTAAAATCGAAGATCTCGCGCATGCATCCTTTTCCAAGGCTCAAGTATGGGTAATTATATGATGACTACAAGTTCATACCCCGAGATCACTTGCCAAGATTCCAATGAGATCCGGACTTGAGTTCGATGGAAGTTGTTGCTCAACGGCTCAAAAGTGCAGAGTGGTGCTCATATCTCCAAATGGTAAAATCTTTCCTTTTTCCTATAAACTCGAATTTTCAAATACTAATAACACCGCAGAGTACGAGGCATTAGTCCTGGCCTCCAAGTGCAGTAAGAGAAAGGGATAAAAATCTGGAAGTCTTTGGAGATGCGGAATTGATCGTGAAACAAGTAAGAAATCAGTTCCTGTGTAAAGAACGATCGTCCGAGACACTACAGTAAATAAAGTTTGGGATGCCATAGAATTTTTCGACGCTTTTTCCATTAAATCATCCCTCGTGAAAAGAATGACAAAGCGGATTCTCTAGCAGCCTCTCGGGCCATTAATGATTCCTCATTCAGAATTTGATCAAGACAAATACACCATCAAATGGTTTTTAGGCCAAGTGTTCCCGACAATGCAGAAAATTGGCAAGTATTTAATGATGATCAACAAATTATTGCCTTCTTGGAAAAGAGAGAAAATTTTGAATAGCTTGTACTCAAGGAAGTGATTCGGCATTTCGCGAATCAACTACCTCACCCATTCAGAAGGAGTTGAGAACGAAGATCCCGGTGATGGCATCATTCAACTCAAAGGAAATAAAATTCCCAAAGGATTGGTTTCACTCAAGAACTTTTTTGACAAACATGACAGTTTATTAAAGAGAAAGAGCAGCAGACTGCAAATTCTCGCCGACTATGAGCAAATTAATATCAAGCACCAAGGATAAACCTCACCGATCAATATTGGTAAATGTTGCTCACCCGAGGAGCGCAGAAATTCATAAATCTCCTTACCAAATACTCGACGCCTTGGCATATTCATACGAAGACTTGAAGTCTTTCCAACCAGGAAATGGAGCATGCCATACCCTCAAGCCCGGCGTAGCTCCATTCAGCAAAAGCAAAGACAATATAATCCCAAGATCAGCAGGACAATATTTCATGAAGTTCAAAAGATGCTAGATGCACGAATAGTTTTTCCTATTCGACATTCGACGGATAGCTAATATTGTACCGGTTCGCAAGAAAATGGAGAAATTAGGATTTGCATGTGATTTCCGCAATCTTAATCAAAGAATCCTCAAGGATAACTACCCACGCTACCATGGACCATATTCGCAGCAAGAATCGGATCGGAAATGCTATCTATGCTAGATGGTTTCTCCGGCTATAATCGATTGAGGTGGCTAGAGAAGATCAACATAAAACTGCATTCACTACCCCCTGGGGTACGTTCGCATATAGAAGAATGCCCTTCGGTTTGATCAATGCTGGTGCAACATTTCAAAGGGCCATGGATATGGCGTTTGCAGATTATAAGGACAAGATCATTGTGATATACCTAGATGACTTGACAGTGTTTTCAAAGAAGCGAGAAGATCACTTAAGAGATTTAGAGAAAATTTTGCAAAGGTGTAAACTTCATAAGATTTCTCTCGAATCCAAAAAATCTGTGTTTGGAGTTACTAAGGTAAACTCCTAGGTCATATTGTTTCTAAGGAAGGAACTAAGATCGATCCCGAACGCTTCAAGCTATAAAGAATCTTTCCTCGCCTACAAGTAAACCCGAGTCCACTCTTCTTGGAAAGGTGAAATTTTTTTGAGAAGGTTCATGCGATTTCACCGAGTCGACTAAAGAAATCGCTGATATGATGAAAGGAAAAGAATCTTTCAAATGGTCAAAGGAAGGTAGAGAGGCATTTGAGCAAATCAAGGGTGCTATGCAAAAGCTCCTACATGGTGTGTCCCGATTTTAAGAAGGATTTTATAATTTATTGTTATGCTTCGCCACACACAATCTCCGCCATTTTGACTCAAAGACAATCAAGAGGGGATCAATCTCCTATCGCATTCATGAGTTCGGGATTCAAGAAACATGAACTTAATTACACTCCTCTTCGAGAGACATGCGTACGCTGGTGGTAAGAGCCCCAAACACTTGTATTACGTGTTGAATTCTCACACCAAAGTCTTAGTTCCCGGACACCGCGTGAAATCAATGTCGACACAACAGAACCGGATCTAAAAGAGGTAATTGGGTCTCCAAGATACAAGAATATGATCCGACATCAAGCCTACCAAGTTGGTTCGAGGGAGAGGACTCGCCAACTCATCTGCAGAGAATGAACCACGAGATAACTCAAGAAGAACTAGTCAAGGAAATTTACCATCGTAGTTTTTGTCAAGTACATTTCACTGATGAATGGTATTTCGATATTGCCTACTTCCTCACATACTATGAGTGTCCGTAAAATCGACAACCTAAAGAGAAACGAGCAATCAAACTAAGAGCGCCAGATACGCTCATTTGGGATAACACGTTGTTCAAGAAAGGAATTGATGGCATGTTCCTCGATGTGTTGATAAAGAACAACAGCCTAGGTGCTGGAAGCCTTCCACAATCATGCCAGGCGGTCATTTTTCTAGCCCAAGAATAGCCCATAAAATTTCGAGAGCACATTATTATCGGCCCACTATGTTTTCTCGATGCTAAATGGGTGACCAAATGTGAGGCCTCACAACAATTTTTCGGAAGACCAAAGTCAGCAGCACCGCTTTCAAGCCGCTTGTCATCAAGAACCCTTTCAACAATGGGGTTTAGATTTCATCGGGGTCTTGAACCCTAATTCCAGCGCTGGTCATACCCACGTGCTCACTGCCACTGATTACTTTACAAAATGGGTAGAAGCTATACCGGTGAAACAAACATCTACTGCAGTAATCTGTGATTTCATCAAAGAAAACATATTGGTTCGTTATGGAATTCCTCACAAGATCGTGACTGACAATGCCTCAAATTTTTCTTCTGCAGAGATGATAGGTTTTTGTTATGGATATGGGATATCTTTGTCTCATTCATCAGATTACTACCCGCAGGGAAACGGTCAAAGTCAATCCAAAGAACAAAACCTCATTACATTATCAGGCGCAAGTTAGTCAAGAAAATCAAAGAACTTGGCACAAAAAGTTATACGATGCATCATTGTGGGCTGACCGCATAACTCCCAAAAGGGCAATGGGATGTCTCCATTTCAACTTCGTATGGAACTCGATGCTCAAATTCCCGTCACATCGAGCTACCAAATGTTAAAATTAGCTCAGCATTGATGATGAATGCTTCACCAATGCATTAGATAAAAGGGTCATGTTTCTAACCAAGCTTCGAGGAACAAAGAAGTCAAGTGGCCAACAGGATCAAGGAACATCAATCCAAGGTAAAGAAGTTGTTTGACAGGAAAACTAGAGAGAGACAAGCTTTCAAATCAATGACTTAGTTCTTCTCTGGGATAAAAGACGTGAGCCGAAGGGAAAGCATGGGAAGTTTGACTCACTGTGGCTGGGACCTTTCAAAATAAGACACTTTTGTGGAGATAGTACCTACTACTTGGCATATCCTGATGGAACTCATTTGCCTTTGCCCTACAGTGGCAAGATCTCAAATATTACTAGAATTGAAAACGGGTTGTTCCCGTATGTACATAGGTAATTAGGATTTTGGTTTGTTTGTTTCCTTGTTTTTCGGTCTCCTCTCTGTGTCGCCCCATTTTTGTGCCCCATCTTTCTGTGATCATGTTCATGACTATTTTGGTCTGGGTCCGTTGCTGCGTCCATGAAGTCCTTGTCCCCAATCAGAGCCAGCTGTTATCAGCCAATTTTGACTGCGCAAAATTGTCAAAAAACAATTAAATAATTAAAAATTAGAAAATTTTGAAAAGTATTACTTTGCATGCGTGGTTCATTGACTCTCGCGATCGCCTTATTTTTGTGATCGCTTTCGGTCTTCGCTTCGTGATTTTCGGCAAGAACTCTTCCCGCCAAAGCTATAAAACGCATTAAAAAAATAAATAATTAATTAATATTTAATTAATTAATTGCTCCTTGTTTGATTAAATTAATCACTTAAGGAGTATTTAATTAAATAAATATAAATGAAGGTTCATCTGACAAGTTTTAGTGCCGGGGAAGTTAGCTTTTGTTTCAATCGCCGGTTGGCATCCCAAACCCGGATTTCCACTTTCCGGCAATTTCCTTCAAATTTCCCGCACGTGGGTTTTCCTCTCGCCAATCAATTGCCAAATCATGGATTGGCAAACGGGCATAAATTCCCCAATTTCCCACATGGGGAAATTGGACGGGATCGCAACCCATTTTGCCATTCCCGCTGGCAATTGTCCCTGCTACTTTTCCCATTTCCCGGCACTTAAGCCACTACCCGGATGAGAGGAAGTTGAATTAATCCTCGTAACTTCCTCCATCAAACCCGTGGAAAAAGTCGAAGCTTTTTTTTCTTCGTAAAAATAATAATTTTGTTTGGCATTATGCAAAGAAACCCACGCATCGCCAAGAAAATTTTTTTAAAGAATAGAAAAAGTTTTGGATAAAGAAAATTTCAGAGGACAAAAAATACAAATGCAAGTGAAATTGGGAGAAGCAAAAAGAAAAATTTTCCAAAGAAAGAATCCCAAATCCCAAACCACACAGCTGTCAAACCACACTTTTGAGGAAAGGAAAAAAAATAGAACATTTTTCCATGCAGGCCGCGCCAAAGAAAAAAAACATACACACTGCTATACAACATAAGCGCATTTGATGGAAAAGCACATTTAAAAGCATTCGTGAGTCAGAAGTAGAAGCATAGAAGCATTCAAGACAGTAATTCATCAGCAGAAAAACAGGAAAAGCAAAGAAAAAGCATTTTCCAAAGCAGTCCAAAAAAAGAACACCCACAACACGCAGCAGCCAGCATACGTGACAAAAGATTCATGGAGCGCAGAAGTCTAGAACTCGAAATAGCATCGTTGAAGTTTGCGAAGAAAAACAAATTTGCACTGACAAGAAGCATAATTTGAGAAAGCAACAAAGGTTTGCGCAGTAATTTTAAAAAAATTGAAAACCGCAACCAATACCATAGTATATTAAAATCAAATAAAGAATATCGATTCTGCACACAAATATTAGAGATAAGAATAATTTTTTAAAAAGCTACGCATTATCAAAAAGGAGGCGCCAAAACTAAGAAAAACAAGTTTTTAATATAAAAAAAAAAAAAGAACCCAACCGAATTGGCAAGTATTTTTAAAAAAATGATTTAAAATTTTTTGCGACTTGTTATATTCTCGCATTTTCATTTTAAAGAATGCATAATATTGCATATGGATGGATCTGGGGCTGATAAAGCTTACATTTTTAATTGCTAAAGGTCGCAACAAATGAAGGTCAAAAAGCAAAAAAACTCCGAACAAGAAGTTCCACGCCGTTTAGGAAGAAAAAAAAAAGATAATCCAAAAAGAAGACAAAAAAAAGAATTCATTCCCACGCATTGGTCCAAAGTTTTAAAAAAACAAATTTTCCACACAATAAAAATAAAAACACAAGATAAAAGCCAGCCAAAGCCTTACCAACAAGAAAATTACACGCATTCTTTTGGAGGAGAGACTACACAAGGAAGACAAGAGAATAAAGACAACCAAGAGAATAAAAAGAATTTGCCTAAAGCCGTAAGCTGTGGAAGAAAGGAAACTCCATTCACGCAAAATATTAAAATCGGGAGATTTTAATTGTTATTGTCAGAGTTAGAATTCGAGCTTGGTCTCGATTTGTTTTTATTAACATACTAAAAGTTTGTAATTCGAGACAATTATTATTATTATTTTTAAAAAATAATAATAATAATAATAATATAACGGGAATATTTTTCTTACATCGACGGGGTGTTGGAGACTGAGACCCAGCCCCGTTTGCATTGTTTGGCGTGCCTGAGTCACCTTTTGATTAAATTCATAATGGCCGAAAGATCCAAATCTGCAGGGAGATCGAGGAAGCCAGTGGAAAAATCTAATAAATCTGCCCTGAAATATGAATTCCAAGGAATTATTCCTCCCAGCTCCATTAAGTCGGCATATGACAACATCACCGATACAAATCTGGGTCACATCAACGTGCAACAGTTTTGTGAGCGAGTGAAAACTGAAGGCAAAACCATTTTCTCTGATAGGCTTTACCACGTTGGCCTACCTCAAGCAAAAAGATTCCCTCGCCTGGCAAAGTGTCCGGAATTGGTGATTGCTTGTGCAGAGCATTACGATCCTGAGAGACGAGGAATTTATAAAGACAACCGCGAACCTTTCCTCTTAATCACACCTAAACACATTGAGGAGTTGCTCGGGATACCTGACTTTCCTGAGAATGCAGATATCACTCGCGCCACCACAAGCAAGATTTTCGGGACGAAGAACCCCTAAGATGGAGCAAAATGGTTAACAACAATTGGCTGGTAACCAAGAGACCTCAGATTGACAGGCTCCCCAAAGAACTGTACCGCGTTGAGTTCGTGGAAGAGATCGAGACATGATCACTCTCCTAAGTCGAGTTTTTGGTTTACCTTCTGCAAGGGTCTTCCACCCATGGATGTACCAGTTTATCTGTATCATCCTAGCTAAGAAGGAGTTTGTGGACTGGGCCACCATCATCAGCAACACCATTCACAAGCAATTGATAGAAGTCAAAATGACTGGATGCTTCTACATGACCTCATATCTGACCTATGCAGTAGCACGAAGAAAGCTATTTTTGGGACTTGAAACGAGAGGAGTCCTGGGGTCATCAAACAACGTTTTTCACTATTACCCTCAGCTCAGCTTCAAAAATAGTTCTCACCATTTTAGAAGAGTCAACGATGCATTCACCTTCCGCGTGATCCGGAACTTGAATCGAAATACCGAGGAAAGGTTTTCCAAAGAAGCCATGAGTGTCATTTCCCAATGGGGAACCTGGTTTATACAATTTTCATCTTTTTCCTACATTCGCGTGAGTGGCTTTGCTGGGACCCCGTGGAAACTTCCCAAGTACGTCAGTGATAAGTGGGCATTAATGGAGCTGGCGCGACAATTGTTCCAAGTTCACTGCTTACTTAGTGACAAGCACCGTCCAGGAATTCATTTCCCGATCCAAATCGGGGAATACCAATGCCCAAACTTATTCAGTGCACAACTAATGGAAAAGGAGTTTGCTCTCATAACCATCCATCCATATGTGAAGAGAGCCCAGTTCGATATCAATGGTTATATGCAAACGATTATGGGAGCGAAGTATCAACATAATCCTACCATGGAGGATTTTTGGGCCGCTTGCTCGGATGAACATGAGGTAAGGAGACGGGAGTACTCTCGCCTAACACTTGCTCAGATCAAGGCCTTCCACATCCGGAGTCCTCCCGATTCATTCATAACCGATGATGAGGATGTCGTCGATCCCTCGTATGATGCCATTGCCTTCACACCGTTGCCTCGAATCGACTGGACCAAAAGAGATGAATTTTCTCTCGATGGCAAGAACCAACCAATTATCGAAAGAAGCATATCTTGGTATGATAGGGAACTTGCCAAATTTCAATCAATTCCAGATCACGTTTCGGAATCACAAAAATTGCCTATATCAGGACACCTCCATTCGACCAAGGTTTCTTCTCGATCAACTTCGTTACCATCCAATCATACACGACATACAAGAAAAGAATGGTTGCCAAAATCCACTTCGCCGAGCAACGTGTCACGAGGAGAGAGATCCAAAGATCCAAACCCTGAAGAAGGAAAGGAGCGTGTGTCTGGATTTTCTACCTCGAGTAGAGATTCTTCCACTCACATCATTAATAGCACTCATACGCTGGTAGCAAATGATCCTCAGCCATGCTTCGAACAAACACCCACTCAAGTGCAAGTAATTCAAATATCAAATACTTCGGAGCACGTAGTTCATGAAGGGATTTCCCAAAATCTCCCGAATGATCAGGAAGTGGACATTGAGGTTGTGTCTCCTCAAATCGAGGCCGTTGATAGGATTCAAGAAGGATCTCATGATGTCAGGGATAATGAGGATATTGATTCAAGCTCCAGGATTCTATATGCCGAGATAGTAAATGAAACTCCTTCTTGGGTTGATTCTGAAGTGAAGAAAAGGAAGAGAGTTGTCAAGCCAATCGACATTGATTTTGATGCCCTTTTCAAACTGTCGAATGACGCCATTCCTAAGAAGCCCAAGGTACTTTCTCGAATAATGGTGGATAATGATGGAAACAAGTTTGCAGACCTTGCCATTCCACGAGTGGATAAAGAGCGTAATGCTATGACGCCAGCCGACTATGAAGTTTCCAGACTAGGACTTGGGAGATCCACGTTAGAAAGTGACATGGCGATGGCTCGAGATTCAATTGATATCGTGCTAAAAAGACTGGAGAAATACAAGTCCCAAAATTCTCGGCTCAAGGCCGAAAAGAGTCAATCGGGTGGAGTATGTTCAGCATTTGATAAATCCCATATCATCCACCTTCCCAGTACCTGATGCGGTGGCTGCCCCAGATGAAGAGACTCTTAATTTGTCAAAGGAAATAAACACGTTGGGCCATGTCACTAAAACTTGGCTTTCGGAGATTCTCGTTTTGGGCCAGGGAGCGATCAAGACTGCAGTTAAGCTTCATGAAGATATCAGTGTATATCTAGATCCAATTCTTTCTTTCAAAGAAACTTTTGTTTCTACTATATCAAATTTGGATGAGATATTGCCCAGTCTGCAGGAGATGACAAGTATGGAATCTTCAAGTTGTTGGCTATCAAGGGATTCTCGAATTTGAACATCGAGGGACACGTTTTCTCTGGTGTCTACATCTCAAATCGAGAAAGACGCTTCTTGTGGATTCTATGATCCATTATGACAACATGTGCAATGAAGTTTTCGCTTCACTTTCCTCGATCCAGGATTTCATAGCTGAGATTCCTTGCAACCTAGTAAATGAGCATAATCAAAGGTGTTCATCGGAGCAGGTGGAAGAACAATTTTCACGATTGTTCAAAGACATGTACACTCCTGCCAACAATTTCTCGTCGGTTTCCATGGAACGGTGTATCAAATCAAGAACTTGTTTGAGAATGCTCACCTAAAATTGTTAATTTTAATGATATGCCAAGTAGAATTCTTGAATCAGTGTATTTTGTGAGGCTATTCTTCGCCAAGTGAACCTCCGTAAGAAGAAAAGATGTTTGAAACTTTGGGAAGGTTTAGATCCTTTCAATTATCAAAAGCAAGAGATCCTAATTTCACCGGTGTGTAGAAGTTGATTTTCTTGATATCTAGCGAATTGGGAGAGTCCATTTCTCATACGCTTGAGATAAAGGACCCCGCTTTCAATGGATAAGCAATCGGTTATTATTGTATATTTTTAAAGGTGTTGTTATTTGGGAAACATTGGATATTTTAAGTAATTTCTATTTTTGGGTCAGATTTAATAAAGTTGGTTAGAAAAAGTCAAAGGTCACTTAAGTGCCTTATTTAATGATCATGTAAAACCCTAACTACTTTGTAACCAACTTTTGGGTTATAAAAGGAAGTGAGGGGCTCATTTGTAAAGGGTGACTTTGAGAGAGGAGAAGAAGATACTTTTGTGCAAGCTTTGTTTCAAGAAGAAACTTTGTGTTCTTTGTGAAAAACATTTTGGAGTTAATAGAATAAGAACTTTGTGTCTCATTCATTGTCTCTTGTAACATTTGGTGTTCTTATGTTCATTAGATGTTAGGTGTTTGAATCTTGCATGCAAATATTATCTTTGATCTTATTGTCAACATTAGTAATCAGTTGTTCTAGTTCACAGTGATCAAGCTCTGACTATCTACTTGCTCATGTGTGTTCCCTTTTGCATGTTCTTGTTTGGCTAACTCAAACTCCGTTTTATTTGTGTTGGTTATTCATCTTTTCTCTTCATGCAATATTAGGCTCTGTTTTTACCTAACTCTTGCATGTTCTTTCAGTCCATTCCATTCCACTCCTTTCTTTCATTTCATTCCATTTCCTTCATTCACTTTTCTTCCATTGATGTTCCAAAACACCCCCCACATACAATTTTGAATGTACAGATGTAAATACAGTTTTGGTTTTCAATAAAGACATAATAAGAATCGAGACTGATATATGAATACATAAATTTTCAAGCACAAATGCACATGGTGGACTATCACAAAATGACATTCATAATTTTTTAAAATTTATTTCTAAATTTTTAATAATTATATATATATATATATATATATATATATTATAAAAAACGTTGGAGTCCTTCTCCGAGTTTATATTGCATGTACCAAAGATAAATGTGAGTAATTATTACAATTCGAGTGATTTGCCTTGAAGATTGGTTTTGTGAACCATACATTTCAAGAGGCCGATTCCAAAACCTAGCTATAATGCGGGAGAATGAACAAGACAATCACTCACGCAAATCACATAGATACCAAATATTACCCCGAGGGGATAAACATGGCGAGTGAAACACCAAAAGCCGCGAGCAAAAAGAAGACAATACAAATTATACGGGCGGTGTTCTCCGCCTCTATTCCGTCCCCCTCCGAGTTGACATGAGGCGATGTCGAGAGGGAGCGCAGAGTGATGGGTTCATGCGCAACCGCCTAGGAGGCGTCACATTGTGTGAGACCAACCATGCGGGCAAGGAACTTATGGGCCCTCGTATCTCATTTCCTCGAAGCCACAAGCCTAGGAGCCTTTGGAATGATGGGAGAGTGCATAAAATCGAGATCAATCTATGGAAAAATACATCTAGTGGAAGCTCTCCCGCAGTGATTTACCACCTTTGAAGTATGCCGGTGCGTTGAAATGTGTCTCTAGCTCCACGAAAGATTCTCGAGCCACTAGCTCGTCCATTGGAATACATGCCCCAGAGAGGAGCCCAAGGGAATGCAAAATCGAATCTTCAACAATTGACTCGAGCTTGATGAAGATATGGAGAAAGTTATCGACATAGATAGAGATGGTCTCGAGACTTTTCTTGAGGATAGTTGGAAAGTTTGGCATACTCCACAAACAACACAAATTTCATGGCGTTCATCACCGTCTTGGGTCAGTATAACGAAAATGCAATGCATCCTCTTATCGGCAGTATGAGAAAAGAAGGCCTTTTTTTGGAGCCGGCCGGATGGAAGCGTGGAAGAAGCGGGTCACTCATTGTTGGAAGTCGGACGTGAAAACATAGCAAGAGTAGAGCGTTAAAGAGGAATGCAAAAAACAGGGTAGTGAGAATGGAGTTAGAGTCCAACAATAAAAGGCGGAGGGCATGTGTGAGGCGTCGTGAAGCCGCGATCCCCGAACGTGTGATGTCTACGTGGGAGAGATAGATCAATCAAACCGCCGCCGCTTAATGATAACCCAAGATGGTGATGGATCAAATGATTTTTCAATGATGGTTCACTCATGTGGAGGGTAAATCATGTAGTAGCTCCCAAAGATCATGCCATAGTTCTGCCATGTTGTCAACCAAATCATCCATAGTTTGGTAAACTCAATGATTTGCAAGGAAATCTGCCACCCTATTAGCCTCTTGATAACAATGCTGAATGCTTCACTCAAGAAAGCGGGAGAGAAGATGATGAGCTTCGCCAAGTTTATTATTGATTCGCCATGTCTTGGATTTCCCTAACTTGACAGCATTGGTGATGACCATGGAGTCCCCTTCAATGCATATTGGATTGATGTTGTAGCTAAGAGCAAGTGAAGACCATGAACTAATATGGAGGCTTCGTGACATTACCCGAACCATGTGGGAGGTGGAAAGAACCAATGCGAATCAAGGAGCTAGAACAATCCCTGATGACACATCCAACTCCCAAAACCCTTGGATTACCCTTTGATGCCCCCATTAGAGTTTAACTTGAAAAACCCTATTTTAGGCGAAGCCATTTGACGTTATTCCTTAATTCATTCCGAGATGGACTTAGTATGCTAGACCCCTTAACGGGAAAAACTCTAGATGGTAAACACTTTTATTATACTAGAGCTATGAACTAGAGTGGTGGAGCACTCACTCAAAGGGGGACATGGGGGTGGGCTTGGGTCCTTAACGCCCACCAAGCGATCCTCATTCGAGTGCCCTGTTGTGTACCGCTTGGTCCACATGGAGAATTTTGACTCCTACCTCAAGGTGTCCCCATGGCCACTTATTGAAAGTGTCCAATGGACTCAATGGGAATGGAACTTGATTTGATGATTACAAACTACTTGTAACTCACCAATAGCCCAGGACCTTGAGTCCATTTATAATTTTATATATTATTTTAATAGCCATCCCAAAATTTTAGAAATTCTTTGCCGTCCGGAGTCTTAGGTAACTATGTGATTTAGGTTTTCTGAAATTTTAGACAGTGGGTTCTGGTCAATATACTTGTCTTTAATCGTGTTGTTGGGCTTCAGACTTTTCCTTTAAAAACACTTGAAAGAGTATCAAATGTGGGATATTCTAATTACGTTCTCAGATTTTTTATTTTTTGTTGAAACTCAGTAGTGTATCGACTCATACAAGCTGCACTGCAAAACTAGAAGACATAATATGTCTCAGGATGGTTTGTGTGAAATATGCAGCAAAAATGAGATTGAAGATGAAAAATGATTCTATACTTTCCTTATGGAAGCACTCTACAACAGTTATTATCAATCAATAATATGAGAAAGCTAGGAAAACTAATAGCAGATGTCCTATAATATAGTACTTGCCTAACTGTCAAAAAGATAAATCCTCTGTTAGGTTCAATTGACCTTCCTGATCATGAGTGTATACTTTATTAGAAGGTTAGTGAATTATATGTGGGTCTGCCCTTGCCATAATGTGCTTGTAGGATGCTCAAAAAATGGACAACTTTGAAGATATATTTGTATAATAAATTACTTATTTTATTTTTTAAATGGAAAAGCAAAATGACATAATAATTTCTGATATTACTGTTTTGTCCAACGTTTGTACATGCTACAGAAAAAAATTGCAGCAGCGTTTTTTCTGTACTAAGTTTGCGCAAAAGTGCTAACAAAGTTAGAAAGCCATCTATTGTATAGTGGACAAGCATTGCTACTACAACTGCCAAGCCAAAATGTCCTTTCTAGAGGGACCATTCTCTCTGCTAATTGAACCTTAATGATTAGACCAATTGGTAGTTGATGTTTCTTTTTCCATCAAATAGGAAGTCATGTAGACAAAGATAATTTTGCACCTTCCATTTGAAAATGACTAAATTCCTTGGATTAAAGTCAAGATCTGGTATGTCTCAAGTGAAACATATTAAATATTTTCCTATGTTGCTAGGAAACAGAAACGGTACGAGAAACGACAATTTTCAAAAAACCTTGGATATGAAACGCAGCGGAAATGTCCGTACAATATATATATATATATATATATATATATATATATAGATATAATTGTACTCCATGGACCATAAGAGATAATTGATAAAGCACTCAAAATATTTTGTATTCATTGAAATTTGAAGTTCTAAAGAGTCATCATTCAACATGGTTACAATTTCAATGATTCACATATACATGATAATAATCTAGAATATATCATCTAGATTTTCCTCATAGTCATCTCCATGAACACCACTAGCTCCACTCTCCATCCCTTGTGCAAAAGATCCCGATTCTTCTTCATCAATATAGCTTTAGGAAGTGTGATTTAGAATGGACCCAAGATGTCATTATATAGCTTTTAGGAAGTGTCTTTAGCAAGTTTAGGTAGGTAGATTAGGTTTAGGTGCAATAAATGAAGGTATTATTTTGTTTTTTGAAGTTATGATGCTTTAAAAATTAAAAGTGGGGGAAACGCCTGGGGACGTTTCCGAAACGTCTCGACGTTTACACGGCGTTTGCACCCGCTTTGTGTTTCCGAATCGTTTGAGGTAGAAGCGGCGTAGGGTCCAGTGTGTTTCTGTAGCAGAGATATTTTCTGATTGAGAGAGGCCCAAATTGATTGTATAGAACAGATCACCTGTAGAATATGTTTGAAATATCCTAGACATTAATGGGTCGAGAAAGACAGCAGGGATGAAAATTGGCAGCTTATGGGTGAGTTAATCTTCATGCATCCCATTTCAGTTGTTGCGTCATTGAGAAAGTAGATCAGCTTATCAAGGCTTGCTAGGGATTTGTAATTCGAGACTAAACTTATATAATTCTAAACATGTGAGGAATTAGCATATGAGTATGAAACATAAGAGAATAGTTTATAGGAACTATGTAATCAATCAATGCTGATACTATTGTAGTCATCATTCCTGTTTATGGTATATCCTTTGGTCGTGATCTTTGTGGTTAGTATTTTGGTTCTTTTATTTTCTGCATGCGCACTGAATTAGAGTTGAACTTTTGAATCTATTTGTCTTCTAAATTAACTATTTTAACAGCGTATGTTTATTTTATTTCTTCCTTAGCTTATGTTTTATTGGATTCTCCAGATAGAGGCACCAATACAACAATCCTATCTCTGGTATGGGTCAGATGATGGGAGTGGTACTGATAACCAAGTATGTGTTCCATAATAACTCATTAAAGGAAATCTCTTTCTATTTACCATTCCCTGTAACTTATCTGTATTTTATCTTGTACTTCTTTATTGCCTTTCTATTTCTATGTGTTCACTGAAACTTTTGTACACTATTCTCACTCCCTTTTGTTTTGTTGTTTTTGGTTCTTCACTTTGAACTGTTATGAAGCCATCTGGTGCATACATCTTCAGGCCAAATGGCTCAGACGAATCGGCATTTTCAGGACCTGTAATTCATCTCCTTCATTGTTAATTATGTCTTAGAGACAATGAAGTAACTGGAAATTTGGGAAGAAATTTGTCTTTTACTAGTAATTACTTAGATTGATCTTAATTGTTATATATGCAGGTCAGTTAAGTAGTGCTATAAATTTTGATAAATTAATTTCATGTAACAGGTTCCTCTGACACTACTTCGTGGACCATTGCTGGATGAGATACATCAGGAATTCAATCCCTGGATTTATCAGGTTTTGTTACTTCTTTCTGTGTCTGCAAAAACACATTTCAAGCTATCTTCTACTTCTCACGTTATTCTTGGTGGTATTGATATAGTAGAGTGGAGTCAGCAAGAAGCTATTTTATCCGATAAAGTAGCACTAATAAATGCATAGAACACAACATTTACTATTCACACCAACAAGATAGAATCATAGACACAACTCAGAAAATGGAATTATTCTCATTATCATTCACTATAACTTGCATTTCTCTAGAATACATGGACAATGTGACCCAGGGAGAAATACAAGTGAGCTCCTTCAGTGTTTGTTGATGCTGAACATGTAGACAGAGGCTGGACTGGGAATGTGGGTTGGCACGAATTGTCTGAACGTAATAAAAAAATTATATTCATCCAATGTATAAAACCACCAAACATAATAAACCTTTCAAATTCATTGAAAGTATTTCACATAACTAGTTTTGTGTCTAATGTCTAAACACAATGTCATATATTTTCTTTATAACCATTTAGTAATGAATGCCATGCTAACAAGATGTATGATCTCTTATTCTTTACTTACATCTATTTCCCCTTCAGAAGACTATTTGAAATCCAGAAACGAGACAGCCGCATGCATGCACATATAAACTGAAGACACAAAAACGCCATCCCTAGGGCACCTGGTATGGGTATGGACCAGATATGTGCCTGAAAACGGCTGGGGTACAACCGGGCAGGTCCGGTTAAGGTCGTTACGTCTGCAGGCCTTACCCAGACCTTCCCAGCCATACCCTGGCCATTTCTGTAGCGTTTCGGGCCTAAAACAATTTTTTTTTAATAATTTTTTCTACTTTAAATTTAATATATCATTACAGCAGAAATTACAGTTTTTGCACCAGCATTATTCTATGGAAGGTACCAAATACAAGCCATCAGAAACATGGACAAAAATAGCATGTATGAGATAAATGTAATAAACACCTCAACTAGATGTGGTAGGGACAATGCTTGTGCCTAGGTTCAATGAAATTATGAGTAGTTTGTTGTGGTTATTTAGCTTATTTTGTTTTTCGTATGCATAATATGTGTTTAATTCCTATTTATTAAGCTGGAATTTGTATCTATTTCAATTTGTATAGATTTTGGTATGCATTTTTGTATCAACACGTATCCGGGGCGAATTTTTCTTTTGTTGCCGTATCTGCATATTGGATACTTTGTATCCTTACCGTATCCAAAACGCATCGGCAGCTTCAATAAAACCCCTTATATTGCTGATGAAGAAAGGGTCTCATTTTATCTAAAAGAAAGTATGCCCAATTGTAAATAGTTCCCTTAGAAAGTCCCTTCATATAAGGTACCAACTAAATAGGTAGATTTGGGGTTCTTGATTCTCCCTTTTTGATATATCACAATGATTGTTCTCCATCTTCCAAAACCTCCGATTTCACAACTAATATGACTTCTAACTCTATGACCCCATGATGTAGATGAATTTCTATGAACGGAATTGTTGTCACCTAGAAGTTGCACCCTGATAGAGAATGGTGTGTGTACTCTCTCTCCTGTTGACAAAATTGGAACACCTCAAGGTTGTGGGTAACCTATGTCTGAGGTGAACCTCCAGAGAGGGTTGGTTCCCTTGTGAATCACTTAAAAACGAAAACTTTGACAAGGAAAAGGGAAGAGGAATGCGGAAATGGGAAATAAGGGTGATACACCAAAAGTTTGACACTTGCATGTAACTGCATAGAGAAATCAAAGATCCACACACCTGCACAACTCTAAACTATTTTGCATAATAAATTCAAGGATTTTAGGAAAAGGACAGTGGTAGAGGGAATGAATTCCACACTAAAGCAAACACAATACCCTATAGCAAATACAATGAACAATAAAAAAACAACATGAGAGGGCAAAAATGAAACTCTTTTATTCAGAGGTGCAAATACAAGGCTAAAAATGCCAAAGCAAATCAGCCCAAGTGTGTCTTTTTACAATGATAAAACTGCCTATATAGACTGATTCCAAAACAAGAATAGACTATTGTCCATGCCCGTAATAAATTGTTCCTTTTTTTTTTTTTATTTTTTATATCATCTTGCTTGATGCATGGGATCATTGGCTAGATTTTCTGCATAGCTGAAAACCTAGGCAATCATGAGATAAATCTCCCTCATTTACCGGTGAGGCTCCCGTGTATGATTTGTCAATAAAATATGCTAGTATCTATTTTGGGGTTTTACTTTAACCATGCAACTCATGAACCATAGCTGTATAGTTTTGCAACAAGTAAGCAATTGTTAAAGAAATGAAATATCTAAAGAAGAAGGAAATAATAAAACACAGGAAAGAAAGAGGGAAGATGTGCAACCCAATCAATAGATAACAGAGTTGATTGCATGCACATAGACGGAACCAATAGATATTAACACACAAAATTATAAGCAAAGACAACTTTTAGATCTAGATCTAGAATAACACAAAGTTTATAAGTAGATCTAAGACAAAAGCTAGAAACAAAATGCACCGTGACACAAAGTTCTCCGGAAATTTGCTCCTTTGTATTCCTTTGCTTCAAATAGCTATCAGGGGTTTCAACACAAAGTTTGGAACACAAGAATGCTGCTTACAAATTCCGATATCTTTTAACCCGTAGGTTCTTCCTCTACTTATAGCATGTAGAGGGGAAATTACAAATAGGAAGCTTTTAGTTGAACTGACACATGTGGAAGTCGGAAAGGAAACAACTGACAATCTCCCTCCTGGAATTCCTCTTTGCATGACATGCATGATTTGCAACTGAAGATAGAACCTTCTATTTTGCATGTCTGCCACCTATTTCCAAGTAGTTGACTTCTTCAAGTAATGGCTTTTAAACCAATCACTTAAGTTTTATAATTTAATTGATCACTCAATTACTTTGTCGGAGGAAAGAAGAAGGAAGAGGAAAGCTGCAGTCTTGTTCTTTTTCATATTCTGCATGCAATTGATTCTTTTGCCCATGCTTGGGCACCAAAATTGGGTGAATAAATATTAATAAATATTATTAAATGCATTATTATTCACCCAAGGTGGGTCGCACTTTTTGGCAAGGGTGAATTCTATTTTTAAAAGTCAATTTCTAATGGGATTATTCACCCTGCACCGCAGCTCCAAAAATCTCATGATCCACTTAAGTTGTTTGACTTTCATAATGAGATTTTTTACCCTGCAAGGCAGGTAAGAAATTCCCATCAATGCCTTAAGTGATTTTCTTTTATTTTATAATGGGAATTTTCACCTGCAAGGCAGGTAAGAAATTCCCACCTGCCTGTTGCCTCTAATAATCCCATCATGACTTAAGTGGCTTGGCCCCCATCGGAAAAGTACCTTCTTTAAGCAAGTACGAAATTTCCACCGCCACTGCTACTAAAAATCCATTCAGCTTTCGAAAACCTTCTTTTCCCAAAAATGCGACCTGCCCAGAAGAAGTATTTTTGTGCATGACTTCATCTTTTCAGAGAGAACCAAACCTCCTGTGGCAAATTCCTTTTGGCATAACATCCATAGATGAGCTCCAGATACTCCAGGCAAGAAATCAGACTAATCCAGCAAAGGAATTGACCTAGAGAAATTTCACATAAAACAAAACGAGAAAACACCAAAAACGAAAAATGTTGCCAGAAGTCACAGATAAAACCCAAGATTCATTCCTGGTTAAAACCCTACTGGTATATGGGAATATTGACATGTAAGACCACAACAGGGTTAAACTGGAGCACAATTTGCCTCAAACGGGGCTCAGAATAATTAAATAAAAATTTCCCGCAGGCAAACCCAATGACAAAATATAACGATTTCGGGCATCTGGGTATTTGGCGAAATTGGCTAATATGACTCTCTGGGAATATCTTGACACAATACAGACACTTTCTAGCAATTAACACACAAAATGACCCATTATTTTAAAAGAACGAATTTTTTTAACATGGGGTAGTCTCAGATTTCGTGGTGAAACTGGGACACCAGAGGACAAAATATTGAATTTTATTCATAAAAAAATCCATTCTCTCTTGGTGGCACATGGGAATAAAATTCCATTTCTTTTATTTATTTAATTCCTTCTTTACCTTGGCGCCAACCACTAAATATGGACTGTTGCCTTCTTTGTTTATTTTATTTATTTCCTTGCTCATGTTTGGTGATACCTTCTATCTTTAAACAACAATTGCTATTATTAAAAATAACTCATTCTATCCTTGGCGCAAAAGATAGAATAACAACATGCTTTTCTTATTTTCTTCTATTTCTATTTTTAACCTTTAATTCCATATTCATCCCTCCATGGCACCAAAGATAGAACAACAGTTCTAAATTTAATTATTTCTGTGCACCTCTTTATTTCTCCTTTATTCAAACTCCTAAGAATAGATTAACTCCCATTTTTAATTATTTCCATGCATCTTTACCCCTTTGCATGCTTTAAATATGATTGCCTTTTATTTCTTTTATCTATTTCCATGCACCTCTTCCTTTGGTGCCAACTCTAGGAATAGAACAATTCTCCTTTTATTTTATTTTATTCATCCCATGCATTTTTATCTATTTGTTTCACCTTTATTCTTTGGCGCCAACCTTAGAAGGTGGTGGAAATATGGTAACATTTTGGCGACATCACGGGATTGTTTGCCTGCTAAACAAGGAGATCGAAACCGTCTCTGCATCCATTGGGCTATGGAGTCACATACCTCTGTCAACAACTAGTTCACAAAACTTGTATCCTCTGAATCAATACAATTGAAATACCCTCTTCAACAAAAGGAAAACATGTGCATGCAAGCACTTATTGAAAAGACAACTAAGAAAGCGAAAAAAATGTGCATGCAAACACTTATGAAAGTAAACTATTCTAATGATGTTGAATCCTCAATAGCAAGCTTTGAGGAAAATCCCATTAACCGGGATTGGTAGTTCTTCGCCATTCAATCGAGATAACTGAAAAGCATTGTGAGGCTTGCACGCTGAAATAACATATGGCCCACTCCAAATAGCATCAAATTTGGTGTGGTTTCCCGGTTTTGCTCTGTTTGCATCCCACTTAAGGACAAGATCACCTTCTTGAAAGACTCTTGCAACTGCTTTCTTATCAAAATTCTTCTTTACCTGAGCTTGGTGAGCTTCCATGGTGAGCATGGCTTCATGTCTTAATTCTTCCAACTGCATAAGTTCAACATATCTTACCTCCATGGGACTTGCTTCCAATAACTCTAATTGATGAATAAGCTCTAAAGCGGGCAGCTCAAGAGAAATTGGGAGTCTTGCTTCCTTGCCATAAACCAACATGTATGGAGAATTACCAATAGATCTTTTGGGAGTGATTTTGTCTAGCCCACAAAGCTGTTTTGAGTTTGGTGTGCCAAGATCTCTGATTTTCATCCAGAACTCTTTTAATAATCTTCAACAAATTTTTGTTAGTAGACTCTGCAAGACCATTACCTTGTGGGTAATAATTTGATGAAGTACTCAAATAAATACCATTCCGGACAACCCACTCTGTAATTTTAGTACCAACAAAAGCAAGACCATTATCTGAAATAATAGTAGCAGGAACTCCAAATCTAGTAATAATACCTTCATAGAAGTCAAGCACACTAGTTTCATTCGCTTCTTTCAATGTATCCGTCGTCTCCTCTGGTAAAATAATCAGTGGCAGTAAGAATCCACTTGTGACCCAAACTGGATGGTGGGTTAATCATTCCGATAAAGTCCAATCCCCACTGCATAAAGGGCTGATTTGCTGAAATAGGATGAAGAGGAAGGGCTGCAAGTTTTTCCTTACCCACAAAGAAAGCACACTTTTGACATCTTTTGACCCATGCATAACAATCTTTGAAAATACTTGGCCAATAATAACTGCTTTCATTATTTTGAGAGCAGTAGTCCTTGGAGCATAATGGCCACCTGATAAACCTTCATGGAATTCTTGCAATAATTTGTCAACTTGTGAAGGTTCTACACATCTCAGAAGAACACCATTAATATCCTTTTTAAATAATATACCATCAATGAGTGCAAAAATAAGATACGGGATCCTATGCATATAGTAAGTTGGAATTGCAGGGGGTACCCGTGGAGAAGAGGACCTGGTTTGGGGCCCGTAGCAGAGGGGAAAGATATTATAATCCTTACGGAAACACATGAACATGATGGTTGCAGAGTTCCAGATTTTGAAGGATACAAGAAAATTTCAGTTTGGAATGAAGGGAATGAGACAGGGAAAGGGCATGGAGGAATCACAATTCTAATCAAGGATACATGGCTTGGGGTCGTTAAAGTGGAAAAAGAAGATGCAAATAAGCAATATATATGGCTGAAAATAGCGGATAACAAGACAACTATCAGATTGGTTGCTTGCTACTTTGCTCCGCAAAGATCAAAGACATATAAGAAAAGAAATTTAGATAGTGAGGACCCTTATGCTTCAATAAAAAAAGACATTTCTTTGTTTGGTGCTGACGGAGAAATTATTATGATGGGAGATTTTAATGCAAGAACGGCAAATAATCAATCTCTTCAGCTGGACAACACCAAAGGTGACGATGGAAATCCACTTTGGCTTGATGAGGCAGATGACAAGTTTTGGGAAAGATTATCCCAAGATGGGAATGGAGGGGTGACGCTCTTCGGGGTTGAGCTCCTAGGTCTATGTAGCCTACACGACATGGTTATTTGTAATGGCATGAAGACTTGGCCTAGATCCGGAAATATCACTTGCAAAACGTACAATGGTCAAAGTGTTGTGGACTATGTTATCTGCACTCAAAGTTCTATTTGTAGACTGCTCGAGTTCGAAATTGGGGATTCTCCTATTGAGCTCAAATCTGATCATAAACCTCTCTTAATCAAACTTGCCACCAAGTACAAATCAACAACAAGGAAACCAAGGCCATCACTTGCCAGAGTCATATCCAAAACAAGGCAAAATCATTTTGAATAAAGAAAATCAGGAAATCTTTTTGGCTGCCCTTGAGCAACAATTTCAATCGGCAAAAATTGATTTAAAGTGCAATACGATCAAGGGGGCAAGGGGGTGTGTTGGTAGTAATCTAATGATACCTTTAATTCACAAGGCTTTAGGTGCTTGCAAAAGATCTAAGCCCAGAAAGGGAGCTGCAAATACTTTTCCCACTAATCCATGGTATGATGAGGATTGTAAGGCTGCCAAGAGAACTATGAGAGAAAGTGGAGGGAATAAAATAAATAAAAAGAATTATAAGAGACTGGTTCAATACAAAAAAGAAACCTATGTGAATAGAAGGAGGTCGGAATTAATTGCTCTCGGAAAACACAATCCCAAAGGATTTTGGAGGGAGTTGCAACAAAAGAAAACACACATAGAAAACAATATCACAGAAGCACATTGGTTGGAATATGCGAAGCTTTTATATGAGCGGTCTCTTCAACAGGATAGCCCTCCCATCCTCCAGACTTCAGTCAAGCTATTCTCAGAAGACGACATCAAATACGGCATTCAAAAGCTAGCAAATGGAAAAGCACAAGATGTTGATGGGTTACAAGCTGAATTTTTAAAATGGGGGGTCGAGGTGCTTGCTCCACATATCAAAACAATCTTCAATAATGTAAATCAAGTAGGGTTCCCAATAGAATGGACGACCAGTGTGGTTATTCCTCTATTTAAAAGTGGGGATGCCAATAACCCTTCTAACTACCGCACCATTATGATCAATCCTCTGTTTGGTAAGTTGTTTGGGGGCATGATAGAGCGCCGAATCAGCAATTGGGCAGAAAGAGAGGGTAAAAGAGCAAAAGGACAGGCAGGCTTCCGACCTAAACATTCAACCATTGATCATTGCATAACTCTCAGGCATTTGATTGAAAAGGTTTGGGATTCTCAAGGTGAGGAAGCTTTTTGTTGTTTTGTTGACTTTAAAAAGCGTTTGACACGGTCCCTCGTGACAAACTTTGGAACAGGATGGAAGAACTTGGGATTCCAGACGAGTTTAGAGCTGCAGTGCACAGGCTTTATGAGCAGGTCAGAGCTAAAATCAGAACTAGAGAAGGCATGTCGGAATGTTTTGGTAGTGACATTGGTGTCAAGCAAGGCTGCCCTCTTTCTCCCACTTTGTTTGGTCTATACATCGACAAGCTTGAAGAATGGTTACACAATACCGAGGGAGGGGGTGTTCAGTTGGCGAGAATATGTGGTGAAGCTGCTCTTATATGCTGATGACCTTATCTTAATATCAACAACAGCTCAAGGTTTGAGAGAGCATCTAAAAGCTGTAGAACTCTTTTGCCAGGAAGTCGGGATGCAAGTGAACATCGACAAAACAAAAATCGTGATTTTTTCTCTAAAAAGGAAAGGGACGCATACTAACTTTCTTTTTGAAGGGAGGCCATTGGAAATTGTTACAGAATATAAATATCTGGGGATTGATTTTCACCACAAATTGAGCTGGGAAACATGCAGAGCAAAAAGAATTCAAGGAGGTTGGAAAGCATCATACTCGCTCCAAAATAGATGTAGGAAAGCTGAGCTTTGGGACTGGAATACTAAGAAAACCCTCTTTGGTCTGTTGGTCACTCCGGTGGCCCTTTATGGGTGTGAAGTCTGGGGAAGTAATATGTCAAAGCATGGGTGGAGACAGGTAGAAAGAATCCAAAAACATTTAATCACAAGCACTCTCAAGGTTAAATCAACGGTCCCTTATGAGATTTTACTGGCTGAAGCAGGTATGTTACCAATGGAAGCTTCGGCAATCACTCGGCTAATAAGCTATTTGAAAAAAGTGGAAAGCATGGACAATCATCGTTGGCCCAAAATGGTTATAGAGGATAACCTAGAGCGCAGAAAGAAAACTTGGATGAAGCAGAACACCAAATGGATGGAGAAGTGGGGCATCCACTTCCAGGAGTGCCCTAACAGCAATAGGGAAATAAAAAATTATGTGGCGGAGAAGTTTAGGAACATCATGTGGACAGAAAATATTGGTCGTAAGAAAGCGCACTATATCAAATATTTCAACCCCACTTGGGCTCATGATAACAAAGCTTATTTAAGGGCGGATATCAAAGGTAAGGCTAGGATTATTTTGGCTCAGTTGAGGACCGGGTCACATCATCTTCGCTGTGAAACGGGCAGATGGACTATTCCCAAAGTAGAGTGGGAAAGGAGAACTTGTCTTTTCTGCAGTACAGGGGTTGTTGAAACAGAATGGCACTTCATCATGGAATGCTCAGCATATGATGACATCCGCTTCCAGTACGAAAATGACTTACAAGTGGACAACCTAGATGAGTTATTTGAGGAAGCAAAGCTTCAAAGGATTGCTAGTTTTGTGCTCAAGATTCACAGTAGGCGAGAGGATTTGGAAAAGAACTTGGTTTCAGCTTAATGTTTCTGCTTTTCTTGGTCCCTTTGACTCTTCAGTCACGTGGACGTCATTAAAATCTTTCATTTCATTTCATTTCAAAAGGAATAGTTCGTGACGAGATCAAACCTTGGGGAAGAATACCAGCATGCAAGTAATCATATCTTGTGTCCAACTCACAGAAGATGGTATTTCAGCTGCTTGTGGCTGATTTATGAGTGCAAAAACAACAACTTTCTTTGACTCCAAATTTGAAACTAAGTGCTCACATAACCCTTTACCTCGAATTTGTTACCTTGAAGTCCACGTCATATTCCATGACTTTTGTGATCCAACCAACTCTCTTTTCATTCAAATCCTTGCTCAACAAAAACTCTTTTACACTTGGGTGAGTAACCATAACATGAATTCTATTATTAGAGAGCATATATCTGAAATTCTTTAAGCCTCTAATAACAGAAAGTACTTGCTTTTCCACAAAAGTATACTTCACCTCATAGTCATGTAGCCCTTTGCTAAAGAAAGCAATGGGTTGCTCTAAATTGTCATGATTCAACTGAGTTAAGATAGTTGAAATTGTTTCAACCCCGCAAATGCATACAATATAAAATCTTTTGAAAAATTTGGATTTGCAAGTGTTGGAGCTTGAGCAATAGCTTGTTTAATGGCCTCAAAACTGATTTCCCTTCCCTTCATCTGTCCAACTGAAACTCATACTCTTTTTCAACATAGCAGTCAAAGGCTTTGATAAATTAGCAAAATCAGCAATGAATCTTCTCACAAAATTGATCTTACCCAAAAACTTTGAAGTGCTTTCTTGTGTTGAGGTAAAGATAAAACAGAATTGAGCTTACTCTTTCTGGATCTATGGCCAAACCTTCTTTTGAGACCATGTGGCCCAAAAGTTTACCTTCATGCACTGAAAATATGCACTTCTTTGGGTTGAGAGAAACCCCATACTGTCTGCATCTTTCAAAAACTTGCCTCAGATGGCTCAAATGATCATTAACACTCTTAGAAAAAATAGTAATGTCATCAAGATAAATCAAAACATTGACATTGATCAAACCTTGGAAAGCCATATCCATGGCTCTTTGAAAAGTAGCTCTGCATTGGATAAACCAAAAGACATCTTTTTGTAAGCAAATGTCCCCCACTTAGTAGTGAAAGCTGTCTTGTATTGATCTTCTTTTACCAATATCTGATTGTAACCATTTAGAAGAGAGAACCTTTTTGCACTTGATATAGTCCTTAGAATCTGATCCATTGATGGTAATGGATAATGATCCTTTAGTGAAGCCCTGTTTAGATCCCTGAAATCAACACATAACCTTATCTCTCCATTCTTCTTCCTCACGGGTACAAGATTTGCAACCTCTCATTACTAGGATACGCTTGGGACCCTGACGTTTCAGGTCTTAAATGTTTCCGATATGGAAACATGGTTCGAAAGGTTGAGGAAATGTCCAGAAGCGTTTCGCCAGATTTTTCAGTTTTTAAAGCTTCAAAACTTAAAAAAAAAAGAAAAGTATTTCTGCTCAGAGAATTTTCCAAACCCAGGTTTAAGTTACAGTGTGCTCAGTTGTAAAGTCTTATAACATTAAAACTATACTAACAAGGAGGCACATTAAACAAGCCTAAAGATAGTTTGGGTTAGAATAGTAATCCAAAGAAAGTAGGAAGAATCTAGTAGAAACCAAGAAATGCCAGGCTAGAAAGCAGGTTTTGACTCAGTGTATTACTGCTCCTTAGAATAGAATTTTCGATTGGAATCCTCAATCAAATGAATACAATGAAGCGGGTTACAACAATAATTTTTGAAACATGGATGCATGACAGATGATTATGAAGAAAATCTAGATGATATATTCTAGAATCTAGATTATAATCATGTATATATGAAACATTGAAATTGTAACCATGTTGAATGATGAATCTTTAGAACTTCAATGAATACAAAATATTTTGAGTGCTTTATCTCTTATGGTCCATGGACTAAAATTTTGAAAATGAGTACTATGCATATATATATTTATATTTTTAATTTTTTATAATATATTGTACGGACGTTTCCCGTAACATTTCGTACCCAAGGTTTTTTTAAAATCGGCATTTCTGCGTTTCGAACCCATACCCGTTTCCATTTCCTAGAAACATAGTTTACAACCCATGAGGAATGCTTGATAGGAAAGATAATACAAGACTCAATAAGCTTTGTTAGTTCATTTCTCATCAAAATTTCAATCTTTGGATTAACAGGTCTTTGCTTTTGCCTTACCGGTTTGGAATTAGGCTCAAGCTCAATGGTATGTTGAGCTAATTCTGGATCAAAACCTTTTAGATCCTCATACTTCCAAGCAAAAACATCAATGAACTCATTGCATAATTGAACAAAAGCTTTCTTTTCTTCCAAATTACATACCTTGCATGCTTCAAAAACTTGCCATCACTGATTGCTATGTCCTCATAGTTCTCTTGCTTAGTAGACATCTTGATTTTGTCTCTTTTCAGCTGATCATCATTATTAAAAATACTCTCAAGGGTTACCAATCCTTGGGGCAGCTTATTAGTCTTTAATTGCAAGATTTGCTCACCATACTGCTGCTGCAATTTAGACTGATTTTTGCTGAAAATTCAGCTTCTTCCTGAATAAAACGCATACAATCTGCTCATCACTATCAAACACTTGCCAATTAGTATTATTATCAGGAATTGATGGCCTTACAACCACCTTAATATGAGGTTGATTATCTTTTCTTTTCACATCACTAGGAATATCAAAATCAGCCCCAACTGCCAATCTATCTGCTTGTTTATTTTCAGCTCTAGGTATTGATTGAACATTGAATGCATCAAAATCCTCTATAAGATCCCAAACTCTATGTCTATATGATTTCAACAAGGGATTCTTTGCAATATTCAAATTTCTCACCTGATTTATGACCAATTCATTGTCACCAAATACCTGTAGGTACTTAATTCCCTTCATTCTAGCCCACTGTAAACCATGAATTAGTGCCTCATATTCAACTGCATTGCATGTACAACCAAACTGAAATCGAATAGAAGAATAATACCTTTGACCATTTGGTGATATCAGAACATTACCTGCACCTGATCCATTCTTGCTTCTAGAGCCATCAAAGTATAAACTCCACAATCCTGTATCAATCTCATCAATTTTAACCAACAATGGTAAAAAAACATTATCCTGATGCATGCAATAAATTCCCAAACCAACATCTTTAATGTATGTTTCTTCAACATATTTATAAGGATCAAAACCATGATGGTCAGTTCCCCACTCATCCAATAATAAATCTGGTATGCTCTCAGAGTGGGTGTTTGTATCTTGAACAACTGGATGATCCTCTTGGTCAAAAACAGTACAATTCACACTGCATGCATTAGGCACATAAGGCTCAATATGAAATTTAGCAAGAGGCTCAGAATTAATTGTTACCTTTGTGCCATACCTTGTTCTGAAAAATAGATAAGACCAATCTGATGATAGATACTTTTGTAATATCCCCTTCAGGGATTAGCAGCAAACAAGTAGAGTTAGCACAAAAAATGATTGAATCCAGTCAATAATCCTCGTGTCTTCAATTCACAATTCGAATACCACTTGGAGATCATACAAAATGTGTAAACCTAGCTGTGTCACCTTGATCCAAACGCTCTATTTTCATACACACTCGATCCTTTATATAAATTCAGTCTCTTAATAAGTGCAAAGAACTACTATTCACTATGATGATAAGGAAAAGGCAGGGTCTTATATACTCTCCCCAGCATTGTTGTTCCCAACACTTCCCAAATCTAGTCTGAATATAGCAGCACAAAGGGATCTAATCTTCTCTAAGCTGGTGCTAGACAAAGGATAATAACAGCAGCACTCAAACACCTCTAGAACATGCACAATACAAGTTGCTGGATATGGGATAATTCAGCCAGCAAGAAGAAACTCTCCTAAAATGGGATCGCTGCCAAAGGAGATGAAGAAATACATGTAAACTCAGATCTAATTGTGCCAATGAGTCGCTAAAGATGAGAAGTGCATACACCACAAGAGCACAGGGAAATTTGCTGGCAATAGAGAAGTATAGAAAGCCTTTCAAATCAGATCTATAGCAGTCGCTGGGTAAGGTAGGAACTTCCCTAAGCTGATCGCTGCAACATAAATCAGTTTAGCCTTCAAACATGTGTCTATTCATGCCTTCAAACTTACCTTGATGAGCTCCAAATGAAATCGCTAGGGCAGAGATGATATAGCAGACTTAGAAAGGTAAAAAAAACAGGGATTTCGCTGTCAAAGAACATTAATATTTCACCCAACCCTCTTCACCCAGATCGCTGCCACAAAGACTCCAACAAAACACCAATAAATCACGCAAAATCCAGGTCGCCAAGCATGAAATGAAACAGCCAATCAGGAATGAATACTTATTAAGAAAAATCACTGCCAAAGTATTTATTTTGCACTCAGTATTATCCTCTAAACCAGTCACCAACAAAGCATGCAATTCGCTAGGGCAAGATGTATTTAACATCCACAAGCATCCACAAAACATCCACAAGCAATTCGCCAGAGATAGATATTTGCAATAAACACAAAATGGTTATTTCTTTCAATAGGTGGTGTTGATAAACACCTATAAGAACATCACGGGCATGCATCCCATTCTTCAGGCATGAAGAATTAATTCATCAATAATAATAATCAGCATACCCTCCTTGGTCACTCCTCCTTTGGCTTTATATCCTTCCTTTTAATGTGGCGACTTGCATTGGGGAAGTGATCTTCCTTTATTTCTTCTTAGCCGACCTTAGAGCATTGCTTTATGTTATTATTAAAATATTAGATGCCTTAGTGTGCAAGAGTAATAATAATTACTCTAAGACAAATAATAAAATAATAATATTAATTAACTAATTAATTCCTCAAATGTGCCATAGTAATAATAATTACTTTTGAGGGATTAATTAATCAATTCCATTAAGCCATATTATTTCACTAATTAAATATCCTTGCCACAATGATAATAACCACTCTACAAGCAAGAACACTTAATTAATAAAATAAACCCCATGCTAAACCTTAAGTCCTTGGGGAAAGGGACAAAAGGGCCTTGACTCCCAAAGTGCTAGAAATGTCCCAAAAAGGTGACATGATGAGATCTGCAATCTTAGTTGTAAAATCTCTAGATAAGCACAAAGCGAAATATGGAGGTAGATCTACTACCATAACATCCTGTAAGATTGGAAGGCTTGGACATGCATGCAAACCTAACTTCAGATCTTTGATTATACCAATTGTTTTGGTAGTTGTGCCATCCAACTGCAAAACCCCTTTGTCATGTGGCTCATATTTGAGTCCTAGCTTATCTGCTATCTACTTAGGCATGACTTGCTAGCACCACTGTCAACCATGCAATTATGGACCAAATTATCACCAATAATCAAAGAAAGGTAGAAAGGAGGAGGCTTACCAATCCTTTTTGCTTGAAATTCAGCCTTAGAGGGTTGATCTGTATTGGCAAGCACTGCACTAGCTCTAGCTGAATGATCCACTGTAACTGGTAGTTTGGCCAACTCATCTTGTAGCAAGTTCTTTTGACCCGGAATAGTCAACGTATCCCACATGGATAAGCTCACATGAGCTTTCTTCATCTGATCTATGATATTAAGGGGAGAGCTGCCCCCTTTTGCTTGACCTTTTGGAACACTTTCAACCTCTTTTTCCTGATTCTTTTGTGCTTCCAAGCTGCCCTTTTGAATCTGTTTTTTTGTCTTTCTTTCTCATTAGGAGAGCAGCAACCTTATTAGTATTATCAGGAAATAAAGAAGATGATCCATGCAAATTAGTTACCTCTGTGGGTTCTCCCACTGCTCTTCTTTTGTATACTCTTGTATTAGCTGCCTGTTGATCCTCTTGTTGCCAATTCACCAAATTTGCCTCTGGTGGCTTTGGTGCTTCACTAGAATCCCCTTGAGGAGGAGCCTCAACTGCTGAAAGTTGTGGAGTCATCCCTTGTGCAATCAAAGCTTGATTTAACATTCCATTAGCACAAGAAAAAGGATCATGCGAATGATTACATGGAGCACACCAAAAGGGTTCTTGAATTAGATTAGTTTGTACTAGAACAAGAGCCATAGATGTAGAAGGAGCATTAGGATCAACTTTAATGGCTGGTGGGCCTTGATATGGAGGCCTACTTGTAGGATATGTTGGATATGAGGGTCTAGCAAATTGGAATGGAGCCTGATACGGTTTGTAAGGTTGAGCAAGTTGTCTCTCAATAGATACAAATTTATTTCCAAAAGCTTGCAAAATACCTTTTATTTCACTCAACTCAGTGGGTTGATTTGGATTAGTAACTGCTTGGCTAGTTGTTACTAGAATTGGATTTATAGTTGATATTGGTGGCTGAATATTTGGAAAGATAGGCATGGGAGGTCTAGGTGCAATTTTGCCAGCTTGTATGAGATTATTTTCAACTCTAATGGCTAAATCAAAGGTAGCAGGATTGTGTTACCCCCCATGGACTGAATTAGGACAACAATGTCACTGTTTAGGGATCTCAAATAATACAAGAATGCATGCTCTGCTGTAGGCTTAATGGCACGGGGAATTCTCTCCCAAGTTCTCTGGAATCTCAAGTTAAAATCAACCATGAACTCTTGAGGGGCTCTTTTGATTGTGCTCAATTGCTCAATCAGGGATAGGTGGTCAGATTTGTCCTCAAATTGGCTACACAAGGTTGTTCCTAATTGATCCCAAGAATTGATAGAGTTAATAGGTAGATTTCTGTACCATTGCAAGACTTTATCTTTAAAGGAAGCTGCAAGGAGTCTCATGGCTACATTCTCCGAGTTATATTATAAACAGAGCAAAGATTTGCAACATCTCTAATATGCTCTACAGGAGTGGTTTGAGTTTGACCGGTAAAGAATGGTAAACTCTTTAATGTAGAAGCAGGGATATCATTGTATACTGATAATATTCAAGGGGCTGCCATCATTAAAGGTCACAAAAGCTTTGTTTCTATTAAGAACCATTAGGAAATTTAGAATAGGAAGCTGTGGGATTTTGGGCAATTGTTTTAGCTTGCTAGCTCGGTAAGTATATGGAGAGGATTTATAAAATTTGCTTCTTTTATAAGAATGTAAAGGTAGCTGAATAAATTCAAAAGGAGTACCTTTAGCTTTTGACCTGGTGGTCACTTTTGGCATTAGCTTTGACTAGTTTGCAACCAGTATGTCTGTGAAAACCCGAGTCGCCGATGTTGATTTTTTAAAAATACTTTTGCTCTGCAAATTGCTGAACCAACATCAATCTTTGAATACTTTGTCCCACCGGCATGCCAAAAATTGTTGTCACCTAGAAGTTGCACCCTGATAGAGAATGGTGTGTGTACTCTCTCTCCTGTTGACAAAATTGGAACACCTCAAGGTTGTGGGTAACCTATGTCTGAGGTGAACCTCCAAAAGGGCTGGTTCCCTTGTGAATCACCTAAAAAACAAAAACTTTGACAAGGAAAAGGGAAGAGGAATGCGGAAAATGGGAAATAAGGGTGATACACCAAAAGTTTGATACTTGCATGTAACTCGCAAGTTACATGCAATCAAAGATCCACACACTGCACGACTTTAAACCATTTTGCATTATAAATTCAAGGATTTTAGAAAAAAACAGTGGTAAAGGAAATGAATTCCACACTAAAGCAAACACAATACCCTATAGCAAATACAATAAACAATCTGAAAACAATAACATGATAGGGCAAAAATGAAACTTTTTTATTCAGAGGTGCAAGTACAAGGCTAAAAATGCCAAAGCAAATCAGCCCAAGTGTGTCTTTTTAAAATGATAAAATTGCGTATATAGACTGATTCCAAAACAAGAATAGACTGTTGTCCATGCCCAAAATAGACTATTGTTCCTTTTATTTTTTAAATTTTTTATATCATCATGTTGGCGCATGTGACAGTATATTGACTTTTATTCATAAAAAAATCCGTTCTCTCTTGGCTGGCGCATGGGACAGAAGTTCCCTTTCTTTTATTTATTTAATTCCTTCTTTACCTTGGCGCCAACCTCTAAAAATGGACTGCTTTCTTCTTTATTTATTTTATTTATTTCCTTGCTCATGTTTGGCGCCACCTTCTATCTTTGAACAACAGTTGCTATTATTAAAAATAACTCATTCTATCCTTGGCGCCAAAGATAGAACAACAACATGCTTTTCTTATTTTCTTCTATTTCTATTTTTAACCTTTAATTCCATCTTCATCCCTCCATGGCGCCAAAGATAGAACAACAGTTCTATTTTTAATTATTTCTGCGCACCTCCTTATCTCTCCTTTATTCAAACTCCTAAGAATAGAACAGCAGCTCCTATTTTTAATTATTTCCATGCATCTTTACCCCTTTGCGCCAGAAATAGGACTGCCTTTTATTTCTTTTATCTATTTCCATGCACCTCTTCCTTTGGCGCCAACTCTAGGAATAGAACAGCAATTCTCCTTTTATTTTATTTTATTCATCCCATGCACTTTTATCCTTATTTCTTTCACCTTTATTCTTTGGCGCCAACCTTAGAAGGTGGTGGAAATATGGTAACAGGAACTTCCATGAAATGGATGCAAAATGTAGTAGTGCAGTTAAATCAATAAGTGTAAACATACTTTAATTCCAAGCATTCTAAGAGTATCAGAGAATAGAATTCTGCCAATACACATTCTTAACACCATGGAAAAAGTAGACAGAACAATGTATATGAGACTATGAACGGGGTGCTTTGATAATGGAAAGAGTGTTATATATATGCAACCAAAAGGAAACCATCAAGAGCAGAATGATGAAACGCTTATAGGATTAAAATTTTATACATGCATAGATTGTAGTGTAGAAGTATAACATAACACAGGAGTATGGAATCCTCTCAACAATGGAAATCCTCTCAACAATGGAAATCCCTAGAGATTGTAGGCACTAAAATAGATGTCGTTTATGTTTTTAGTAGGTGATCTAACATTTTGTATTAAGTCGGCCACATGTGACAAATAAAGCTATGTTTGGAACAAATCAAAGATATGAGTAGTCGTGTGTTTGGCCAAAATCTAAGTTGTGTTAGTGCATGACTATTATTAGTTTTTGTTAGCATCAGCTGTTGGGTGGTTGATGATGGTTGCCTCAACTGCCACATCCATTGCCCATTGGTGTATTTATGGTCATGGCATAGACACAGATGGGGAGCTGTCATGAGTGCAATCTCCTAGTCATGTATTTGTGATATTCCTTTCTATTGATAATACAAAAATGTTGTTTATATCTTAAGTTGCTCTTTATTCTATTTTGTTCACATTATTGTACATATTTTGTTTATACAACTTATCTATTGGTATCATTGTATACTTTTAGACCAGGAAACCTACCTACAATGTGGTGTTGTGAATTTAGTGCAAGCCTGAGGAGTCCCTTTGATGTTCTTTTTAGGATCCATTGTAGACAATGCTTAGAAATGTCATAAGCCTACATTTCTAGCACCTTTACCTAGATTACCCCAGTTGGTTAGGTGACGTAGATAGGAAATATATTTTGGACATAAAAATGGTCACAAAGGGTAGTCATTGAAGAAACAAGGAAATCGGAAATGGAACAAATAGGGGAGTCAATAGAAGTGGAGGATCCGCTTAACTAGTGGAATAGAGCCGAGAAAGAGACATTGTAGTTTGTCAATCCAATTTTTGGTTTATAGGTTTGCAAATCAGTTGAACCTTGAAGTTGGAGTTTTAGGATCCATGGTAGGGTCATTTAGGATATGAGATTTTGAGCAAACAAGAGAAAAGAACAAGCAGATACATGGTGTACTAGTACGGGAGAGCTAGGTTGTCGGGATTGCCCGGGGCCGGGTAGGATTGCGGGACAATACTTCTGATGATGTTCTAAATGGGGCTTTGGCATGCAAGCATGCAACTCTATTCTACTAGAAGAAGAAGATCTTGCAGTTTGAGGATCACCACAGAGAAGGCAAGGTTTGATTGGATTGTCATCATACCAAGTCGAAAGTGAAGTCATCGCATTTTCAAGTCTTTCGTAGACACGTGTAGAGGGACTTTGGTGTGACGGTGCCACCAATAATGAGGAAGAGTTTCAGCTGGGGCACAAACCTCATTGTAATTGCTGAAAAAAGAGAACATTGTAGGTTAGCAATGGGTGAGAAATATTTTATCTCAGTTGTTAGTAGTTGTAGCATTCAAATTTGGTAGCATAAGCAAAAGAGTATTTCTCTAAGATAAAGCTTGAAATAGGAGAAAAAGGATGTTTGTCCTTGGAACAACTTCAACTGCTGGAAAATGACATGAAAGTATAGGTACGTGAATGAGCATGCAGACATGGAGAAGGAAGAAGGATGATTTTCAATCTGGAATAAGTATATAAGCAACGTGAATCTTGTTTGGGAAGTTGAAGGTGTGGCTGCAAGTTAGGAACTATTTCCTAGTCATCCAAATGCCAATAGGATTTTAAATGGAGATGACTCAACGGAACGAGATGAGCTGAAAGTACAAGATGGACCAAAAGGATAGGAAAGAAAGAAAAGAAAAGATATTATATTAATGTCCACAGATGAACAAAAGTAGGTCAATGGGACTCGATGATACAACAATTAATGATAGAAGCTCTAGGAAGAGAATCCTAGAAGCAAAAACCAAAACTAGGTCAATAGTACTCAAGGATACAGAAGTTCACAATAGAAAGTTCTAGGAAGAGAGGATCCTAGAAGAAAAAAACCAAAAGTAGGTCAGTGGGACTCGAGGATACAATAGTTAACAATAGAAAGTTTTAGGAAGATAAGTCAAATGTACAAGATGATTTAAAAGAATGAAATAACTGGAAGGATGAGTTGAGCGAAAAATACAACACAAGATAAAAGACCAGGTACAAAGTACAACTACAAACCAAGATGAGGATACTAATGTAAAGAAAGACAAGAAGCTTTTGGTTGCTTCATGTTAAATTCTCGTCGCAGCAGGCCTGCAAACATTAAGTACAATCTACAAATGATATCTTAAGTGCCTATCATTGTTGAAACTTTGTTAATTGCAGCAAATTTGCAGACACAGTAACACCTTTAAAACACCATACAAGCAGCAAGATCAGCTCAAAGAAATTTAGGAAAATAGTAGAAGAGAGAAATTACTGACTTTAGCAAATTAAATATAGTCATAACCTTGGACAGATCCTTTTGGATCAAAATGCTCCTTGCATCATTTCTCGTGTTCCATACACCATGGGATGGCATTCCAAGGAGAAGAGGTCATCGCAGAAGTCATTCTCACTGCTGTTCTCAGAGTTGTGTTGGGTGCCTTTTTCCATGCCATCACTGCCAGTTGCATGCACAACATGGTGGTTGGGGCTCCCCATGGCCTCATCGGGATGGTTGGGCTTCTCCCCATCTCCTCGTCAAGATAGGTGGATTCCTTCCTAGTCTGACAAATTTCCTTGTCTAGCTCTAGCCATTTCACCTTTGCGGGAGAATGCTCAAGGGTTGGAGGATACTACAGATGGATGGCACTGAAAATGTAGCTGCCACTAGCTGAGACCCATCGTTGGGGAAGGACCTTCTAGATGGCAGTTGGGGAAAACCAGATGATAGGTATCCACCTCTTGCTGGCCTCTTGCTGCTGCTGCTGCTTAGTGTTATTGTCTTGTCTTTATATGACTCTGTTCAATCTTGCTTCGCAGACTTTGCTCTGAGGCCATGTATTGGCCTAGTGTGACTCTTGTGGCGTGCTTTCGTACTGCCTCCTTGTTTCTGTGAATAGTTTGTACTATTTGTTTTTAAGTAATATAAATCTATTTTATCAATGAAAAGTCATAATGTCCAAAACAAATGATTTCTGTAATAAATTCCAGCAACCTGCACTTTATTCATCCATCCAACAATTCACTTTGTATATATGAGCACTCATGTGCTTGAATAGAACTCACATCATGATGATTGCCTCTCACAACTTTGGGGTTATCATTACACCTCATATAGTCAACAGGACACTTGACACGTGCTACTGAATACCTATCTAGCAAATAAATAAGTTGATAGACACATCAACTCATGAGTCACAATCCAACTAATCAATCAAACTCAATCACTAGTAAATGCACACCTTGAAGTTATCTCTGGTGACGACTCCAAGGTGAGGTGATCTTTAACTAAGTCATGAATTTAATTTGGCTAACTGTAACTGATCTCTAACTGAATGACTAAAGATATGGGAGTAAGTGGCAGCAGTACCAGCCCATTAAGGGTGTCGATATCAAGGACGATGTCACATCATCCATACGGCACCAAAATTTTATAACAGCGCCTATTACTGTGCACTTTTTATGTTACAAATAAATTAATAATCCTACAGTCTAACGTGGCTTAATAAATGCATTTGGCTCAAATACATCATTAATTTCTTATATAGAGAGCGGCACATAACCTAGAAGTAGAGAAAGAAATAAGATAAGTATTATTGTTTTGGAACAAATCAATTAACACATCTTCAGGTAGATGACTTGAGCGTAGTTAGCTTTTACTTTCTAGATGACCAAGTTATCTTTGTTGCTGGGCTGGAGATTGATTATATTTTAGATGTTGAGCTGTATGACAAACTCAAGATGTAGTTTGATGAGCATAAAGACTCGATGAAGCTATTTAAAATGGATGACTACGTAGACCTTGGCAAAGAAGAGGATTGCTAAGGGAGTGCTGAAGAAGAGGTCTATCAAGTGGCAAAGAAGGGGTATACTGACCAGAGAGTCAATCATTGCCGAATGAGGTGAAATAATATTTTGTTTGTTTCTTGAAGACACTAACGGAAAGTTGAATTTCAAAAAACAAGGTCAAACCGAGGAAAGGCAAAGGTGGACGAAGAAAAAGACAATGTGCATACAAATCAAGAGGGTCACAATGATTGAGGTAGAGAAGTCTAAATGCTTGTCATGGTTGTGCATCGCAACACCATGAAAAGGCCACATGAACACATGACAAGGTCATATAGGCACTTCACATGGTTGTCCAACAACATAACTGTCAGGGTTGTAAATGGCTTGGACATGGCCATTCAGGATCCTAATAGAGCCATATAGATGAGAAAGGGATGTAGGAACCACATGGTAGTGTGATTGTATATGTTGAGGCATTGAGCATTAGGTCGTATAGGCATGAAAGCAAGGTTGTATAAGCTAGGGCACGGATTTGAGACAATTGTAAAGGGTTGTATGGACATAATTTTAAAGCTTGGACTGTACATGCATGACTCATGAGATGGGTCGTACAAAGATGGATTGCAAGACTTAGTTCGAGGAAACAATTTGTCAATGGGGCAGTACTTCTTTTCCAAGATATCTAGCTTTAAGGGTTTCAACAACTGTTTTTGAATTCATCACAAGATAGTAGGGCTTAGCTAGATAGTTTGGAAATTGTTTCAAAGTTGGACATTACTATAGAGTTGGATTACACAAGACACCCTGAAATATCCCTTTTGGGACTCAGACAAAAAATCAGAGTTTTGGTATAAAATTGTAGCAGAGTTATTTCATTTGAAAATGTGCCCAAATTCTCCAACAATGATTATTAAACAATTATTAATAAATATCAAATACTATGCAATTGATTTCAGGCCAAATCGAAGTGATTTTAGCCCAAATCGTACTTCTGTTATAAACTGGAATTTCTGGTAAAACACAACCTTGGGAAATGGGTTCGATTTGCATGAAAATGTCTCAGGTTTGCGTGCAAACACTGGAATTCACAGAATAAATTTGAATATATATATATAATATTTGGAATTCAAATAATATGTAATGATTACAATGTTTAAAGCCGGATTCAATAGGTTTTCGTCCCAAGAATAAGCCCTCTAAAGGGTTTTGCGTCCCAATAGGAATTGATGAGAAACACTCTCACAATTTTCAGATTTCACTATTCATAATGACATACTAAAATGATCCCCAAAACCCTTGTTTATAATATCCCATGCTTGGCGCCAAAGGTCAAAAGACACGACTCTTCATCAATTGACCCTTTTCATTATGATTTGTCTTTACATTAATTGTTGTTTGTTTTTTGCTTGATCGACCCCTTATTATTTAATAATTATTAAAATATGATTGCTAAGTTGCTGCCTTCTTTTATTATTTTCTTTCTTTATTCTTCTTTCTAACCATGGAGAAGGTCTGCCCAGAAATTCCAATTGTCTTCATTTTTGGCGGAAAAGGGACATTACAGTCCTCCCTCCCCAAGATTGCTTGCCCTCAAGCAATCGCGAACACCTGGGTTCCATGTGATCTTTGTTGTCTTCGTCTGCGTATCCATACAAGGAGCAAATTCCTTCGTAAAAGCATGAGTGTTTAATAACACTCCTTGAAATCTTGTCCTTGTCTTTTTGTTGGTGCAACCTTTAGGCACTTGATGGCTGTCCCTTTCAAGCATTTCCTTTCTGTGAATCTGGGAAGTAATGGCTGCCCTTTCCATCCCAATCTTGCAGACAATCATCTGCCATGAATCCATTAACCGAATGATGAAGAGCCCAATTATGGAGGAAATTAAAGATCTGGAAACATTTGAGACGTTATGGCAGCAGCTGTCATGTTTCAGAATTATTATGTCACTATGCAGGAAGAACACTTGGAAGGCTGTAACAACTTGATCTTCTTTCCAATCATCCATCCTAGCATGTTGATCAATAACCCAAAGAGATGACAAACTAAAAATAGAATATACGGTATCACTAGTCAGCAGCACAGGTTCATATTTTCCCTTATTCTTTATCATGTTTCCCATATCAGTATGACCCTTCATGCTTTGGTCAACAATATAGTAATGCATGCTACCGATGATGGACAACATGTAGTGGCCACACTTAATGATCATCACATACATCCCCGTAATTCTTAGGTATAGAAAAGATATTTCACATGCAAAGCTGATACCTTCATATATCTTGTTATTTTGATGCCACGTATGTATTATCTTGACAATGCTTTCTTGAAAATCCTCCCATTGTGAAACATACTCATCATGCATACAAAGGAATGATGAAACAACTGAAGATATGTGGGTGAAACTTACCCAATCAAAAGTTGCCTCGAATTTGCAATATGGTAATCTATCTGATGCCCCTGACATGCACATGTTCCTGCACCTCTATATGCTGCCCAAAACTTTGTCCTTGTCCCTCCCGATTTATTAAGACACATATCTTGAGAGGAAGGGATAGAAAAAATTGCAGCCTTACATACCTTGGAATAACGTCATGTGTTTTACTTCCATGTGATTTGCACAGGCTGCCCATTAACTCTCTTGTCCACAGAATTTCTGATTTAAAATCAGACTTCTTCTTCTTGCTATTCTCCCTCAACAAGGTATCCTTTATCTTGAAATCATATTTCCTTGATTGGTAGCTATATGGGACATTCATGGGGCTCATGTCTTGAGATGGAAACATAATAAATGGCTTCAATTGTTCAGCCGCTATGTACGGATCACTGAACTTACCAATGCTCCATCTTCATGGAATAATGCAAGGGTGCTGTCTTCCTCCATGGTTTCTTTATGGGCCTTGTAACACCAATTCTTCCATGCTTCCTATCTGTGGCTGACAATTAAGGAGTGTGGGATTCTTCACCACTGATCCGGGGCTGCCTTAGAAGCATCCTTTACTTTGCTTATATAACATCCATGATGATCAAAGCATAACAATTTTTGTTATCATAGTGTGTACCTTTGGTGGCTGCCATAATAAATCCTTTCATTTTTTAAAACAAGTTACTTCTCTTGTTTAGCTGCCCCAAATCCCCTTGTTGAGGTTCTTCATGAAGGAAGAAGGTAAACGAGACACAACATACCTTAGGCTGCCTTCAATACTCAGAATTTCTGAGTTTAAATCTATACTCCCTGTGGATGAGACACTTCCTTTGGACATCAAATTAATGGCTTCATACTTTAGGAATTTCATCTTTGCTCCCTTGGACCTTTTCTTCATTATTTCCCTTTCATTATAATGCGACCCTCCATTAGTTGTTAACAATTCGTCAACAATTAGCAAAGGACTCATACCTTGCATGGAGATCTTTATTGCCTATGAAATAAGATGGATTCTTTTTGACTTGGCTCCGAAACAACTGTTGATGTACGAAAACCTTCACACCTTGAATGAACTAAAAATCTGAAATAATATATGGTACTGCTGTTCCAAACCAGCAGCATTAAAGCTTGTAATGACAAGCTTAGGATACCATAAATGATTCCTTATGCCTGGATCAAATGGATAGTATTCATTTAGTTTTGTGCATTCCTAAAGATAGCTTGTATGATTAATATGGTTCATGTACTTTACGAAGAATTTTCTCCTTTTTCCGTGCCTTAAAAGAACCATTTTTATCGCAACTCCAAAGCATATAAAAGAACAGCCAACCAAATTAGGAGAGGAGTTGGTTACCTTAACATGCAATTCATGGTTTTGGAGAGAAGACTATGAGATCGGAGGGAGGTTTCACTATCTATTCCGTGAATGTTCCACGTTCACGACCTTCTTTAGGTATTATGAGGAGAGGTGTCGTACTCTCTATTTACAGGAAGCTCTTAAGTTTCGCGATAGGGTCTTCCATCGACCTTCCAAGGAGACTACTTCAGACGGATCACATCTTTCTTTGTTGTGATCCCGGGGAGAGGGGCACCAAGCGGAGACCTGACTCTTGTGGGGACTCTCATTCTAGATCTGTCAGGACCAGAGGTGCTTCTTCCCAAGCCAGAGATTTATGGACCTAGACCCGGCCAAGGGCCCCTTCTCATGGACGTCAGAACACCAGGTTCACCCGGAGATCTCGACTCTCCACGGATCATAGGTGTTTCAAACAACTTCCAGTCCCTGACACCAGACATCAGCACATCACCAGTTTCTTTTGGCTGACCTTGGGCGACAGTCATGAGGGTTGGTGTCGAGGCCTCTCCCTCCACCTCCCCTTCTTCTTCATTCTCTCTTTCTTCTTCTTTGTTGTTCTTAGGGACCCGTTTGGGTTTTTCCCTACTGCTTCTATCATGCTTTATACAGTGCAGTCCCATTGACCTATTTTGTGGTCACTTGTTGGACATTTAATATAATTATCTTATCTTATCTTATATACCTTAATTCTAGGAAGCAAGAAATCTGAAATGCACCCGATCCTCGACCTTTCAAAAATCTTTCTTCTTCATTCACTCCTTGTTCATACACCTTTGGAACCTCATGGTGGCTCTTCTCCCAATTTAATTCTTCGACTTTAGGCTCTTGAGATGGTGTTGGCTAGATTTTTGCATAGCATCAAACCTAGGCGATCATGAGATAAATCTCCCTCATTTAACCGGTGAGGCTCCCGTGTCAGATTTGTCAATATAAATGTGTTTTTATCTATCGGGGTTTTACTTTAACAACTTAGTTCATGAACCATAACTAAGAAGTTCTGCAGAAAGTAAGCAGCTGTTTAAGAAAGGAAAATTATAGAAGAAGGAAGTAAAGGAATTACAGAGAAGAAATGAGGAAGATGTGCATCCCAATTAGTAGATAGCAGAGCTAATTGCATGCACATAGAAGAAACTCAAATAGATTTGAACACGTAATTCTAAAGCAAAGGTAGTTCTAGATCCAGATCTAAAATAACACAAAGTCTATTAAGAGATCTAAGATTTAGAAGCAAGAAACAAAATACACCGTGACACAAAGTTCTCCGGAAAACCTGCTTCTTTGTATTCCTCTGCAACAAGTGGCTCTCGGGGTTCAAAGACAAAGTCTAGAACACAAGATTGCTTCTTACAAATTCTGATCGATGATTAACCCGAGGTTCTTCTCCTACTTATAGAATGTAGGAGGGAAAGTACAAATAGAAGACTCAAACTGAACTAAAGTATGAACAACAAGTAAAGATGACATTTGACAATCATCCTCAACTAACTTCTTCTTAAGTGACACATGTATCACTTAACTAATAGAAAGGTTCCACATGACTTCAAGTAATGGTTGCAAAACCAATAACTTAGAAGTTTACAATTTCATCCGGGAACATAGAAATAGAAGAAGAAAGAAATAGAAGAAGTCATGCCAGCTGTAACATCTACATCTTCTTCTTGTTCTGATATCTGATATACTTGTCGAACACATAGTTCAAAGCATCTTTCCATCATTTTAGCATCGCTTCCTTTTCGTCCCGAATCGCAGCAATCCTCATTCAACACTTTCTTTGCATGCTTCCACTTCTTCCAAACTTGGCCCAAATCTCGCAATGTCTGCCTGCAGTGTCACCAGCCTACTGATAGAGTTCATCGTGAAAGGCTTGGTGGCTTTATCAATCCTCTTTTGCACCATCAGAAGAGAACCCTCCAGAGAATCATGCACCTCGTTAGAAACAATCCGCACGTATGAAGTAATACCTCCATCCACTCTTTCCTCAGTGAAAGAAATAATACTGTCCGGCAAATCTGATGTTCTACTCTCAAGCGCCTGCATCCTCTTCAGCAAAACTCTGCAGATCTCCAAACGGAAAGATACTGCAAACTCTAACTGCTTCCCCTTCTCAACTGATCCATCCGGCACAATTTGCTCTGCAACCAATACATCTCCCGGTAGCTTGTTGATCTCGGCCAAAACACTCAGGTTACTCTCTGCAACTGTAATTATTCCTTTTATGCTTTCTATCAGTTGCTTTAGTTGATTTTCTGCATCGTTCATAACCTTTAGGCGGGCTGGCACTTCCCCAAGTTGCACAGAAGCTTGACGAATAATCAGATCCTTCCATTCGTCAATAGCCTTTACTTGATTGCTCGCATCTTCCATTTCCTGCATAAGATGATCACTCACCTGCTCGAAATGGGCTGAACGGAAGATTTAGCAACCTTGGCTATGATCTCACATAATTGAGATATTTGCTTCTGTAGCTCTTCTTTCTCCGCCTTTTCATTGTCAAGCCTAAGGAACAAAGCATCCAGCAATGTCTGCGTGTCCTGCTTCAATCCTTCAGTGGTAGCTTGACCGAGTGGTATTTTGGTCACTGTCACATCTTCTGCCGTGAGTTCCTCTTCTACCTTTCCTTCCGCCGGGATCGATATCTCAGCAAACTTCTCTCCCGAATCCTCGATGATCAACCTAGAAGTTGCTTTAGCAACTTTAGGCCTTCGCCTCTCTCTCGCTCGATCCTCGAAGTAGCTGCAAGTCATGTTCCTCTAAGTTCATCTCTATTCTTGCTTCCGAACCAATCCGCTAAGCTAACCATTCCAGAAATTACTTCTGAGAATGAGAAGTCATTCTTTGAGTGCGCTACCATATTTCCCGCTCCGCATCCTCTCCATCGAAAGTGCCACAAAGATCATGGCTGCCATCCTCTCGAACATCCAAGGACAAAGCTCTTTCGAACTCCGTCATCTGCAGCCTTCAACACCTCCTCCTGGAACGGTGCCGAACGAAGTGGGCCGAGGCGAGAAGAAGATGTCATTTGGATTTAGTGGAGGCATGGAAACATCCCCGCCGCGGCGGTGCAATAGTTGGTGATTCACTAGGTAACCGGAGAAGTCGGAGTCAAAGCTATGGTCGTAGAAATGGTCTTCTCTTTCTCTTGAGATCTTCTCGTACTTTCAACTTCTCGGACCTTCTCACGCTCTCTCCTTCATGCTTTCGCTGAGGGAATCTTCATGCCGAAGTTGCCCGTGATTTGATTCATCAATACTTCATCAAGGCAAGATCCCTCGCAAGAAGCCTTCAAGTACTCACCAACACAGCCTCAGATCTTTCTTTATTGTGTCAGCAGCTGCTATCGCTATCCCTGTAAGAGAGCTTTATCTCCTCCCATTTGATGGTAAGTGTCCAAGTACCACGTTCCCATCATCTTTAAGATCCGCAGTATCCGCGCTAGTCCAAAGTCAAATACTTGCTTTGCCGATGACACCGCTGAAATCTTTCTTTTCGACCTCGTACTCACTTCGCACTTCATCCAAATCTTCTAACGAAGGCACATGTGCGTACTTCTCGGGAGATTGTCTTCCGGCTATTCCAAATGGATCGAAATTAAGCCGCGCAGGAAGAACTCTTGCTCATACTCGGACAACATTTGTGCTTCCATTCCTCGAGCTCGTGTGAATGCCGATGCAATCTGTAATATCCCACGCTGAGGAAGTAGCCCGTAGACTTGTGCCGCTTCGATCAAGGTCGTGTAACTCCACAAGTCACTCGCCAGCTCCATGGCAATCAATCATCACTGGGTACCTGGCATCTTTGCTGGTTCACTCGAAAAGCTCGTAACCCTGAGGTATGTGAAATCTGCAAACTGGATGAATACACTGCCAATCTTGGACACTGCTTCCCATGCTTCCTTGCTTACCCTGTGAGTCTTCAAGTCTTTGTCTAACCTGCAGATGAAATCGTAGAAGAAACCATCGTTGATCACTTTGAAGTCCTTCTCGCACGCAGGTGCAGTAAGCTGTGGGTAGCACTCGAAAATGGGATCCTTGGAAAGAATACCACATCTATCCAGCTTGGAAAAGACACCCTGTGAAGCTGCAGCATATACCAAGTATGAAGTCATCTTGAAGCTGAAGGTACGCTTTACGTTCCGCAGTTGCTCACCGATGTTGCTGCTAATAATTTCTGACCAATTGATTATAGAATCAACCTTGTTGATTTCAATGGTCCTGATGAAAGCATACATCCATGTCCGGAAAGTGTAGGCATTCGCTTCACCATTCAACCTGCATAGCAATTTGACAATATCATCCGCCTCCTGCACCAAATTGGATCGTGGAAGAGTTCTCGGGAACCTGGAAGGGGATCTAGGCTTCTTCATGAACCGGCTATTCATGATGCTCACACAATCAGCTCTATGCTTTTCCCACCTACTGTCAGCATCCTGAATGCTAATAGAAGTCACCACCTTTCGTACTGGAATCTTCAAACAATAATCGAAGAATTCTGCATCCAAACGAATTATTGTCTTTCCCGCAACATCACGCACTGATCTAGATGAAGGATGATAGGATCTAGCACACTCCATCACAAACTCTGGCAATTGGGCTGTACATGGGAAAGCTGCAGCTCGAATAATTCCGCTACTTTTGACCGCACGCATGAGTGAAGTCTTTCCAGCTCTGGATCTATCAATCAAATCAGAAAGAGGTTCTGGGCCTAGATCCGTGTCTCCTATGTCTGAAAGTTTAGAAGCAATGCATGAATCCATCGTGCTCTCTTTTTCATCTCCTTTTGCCATAGCTTTATCAATCTTTGTCTGAATAATTCTTTTTCTTCTAATTTGGCCTGCTTTCTTCAATACTGGTGCAGATCTGGACAATTCTTCAGATTCGGAGGATATTTGCAATGTATTGGACATTGATAAATACTCCTTTTCTTTTATAAAGCACCTGTAATGAGTTCCTGCAATTTATTCAGACAAAAATGGCCACCGGAGCATGAATAGTGAATTTAAATTATAAAAATCTGCACTTTTCAAGCCTGCTGCCCCAAAAATTGGTGTTTAATTTGCACATAAAGAGAGCATGAATCCTTTCAATCAACACCTGAGCTCCTTTAACACCTGTGAAAACAATTGTGCAGACGAAGATGAACCTTTTCCAAAGCATGCGCCAAATCTGGAAGCTTTTAGCCTTTGTTAGCAATTTGTCTGTGCAAAATTCTTCCTTTAAAGGGGGCGCACTTTTTCTCCTTGCTGCAATTCTTTACCTGTGTGTTGAATAATAAATCCATATGGCTGCCCATGCTTATATAACCTTCACAATTCTATAATTAATAATTGCCCTAACAATTAAAGGCAATTAATTAATTAAAAATCATGCTTTCCTCTTTTAAAATTAGCATGTTTAAGGACAGCCATCCAATAAATTAAATTAATCCAATTTAATCCTCCACACAGCACTTAACTTTAGCCTCACAGTGTGCTTTGACCATAGCCACTGAAAATAGAAATTAATTCAATGATTTAATGCCTTAAAAATCATTAAATAATGCCCAAATGGGGCGCACTTTTTCAAAGGAGAGGGGCAGCCACTAAATAAATTAAATTTAATTAATTTAATTGCTCTATTTTAATCCTCCTTTGACTTTTCAACCTCCTCAAGCTTGGGCGCACTTTTTCCAAGGATAGAATTTACTAAAAATAATCAATTTAATTATTTTTATCCATCACCAAAGGGGGCGCACTTTTTTGCACATGTAATTCTATTTTTAAGAATTTTCACCATAATGGGATTCTTTACCCTGCAAGGTAGGCACCACAATCCCATGATCCACTTAAGTGATTTGACTTTTGCAATGGGATTCTTTACCCTGCAAGGTAGGCACTAAAATCCCATGATTTCACTTAAGTCACTTTCCTTTTATTATATCATGGGAATTTTCACCCTGCAAGGTAGGTAATAAATTCCCACCTGCCTACAGCCTCTATTTTTCCCACTGCAGCCTTAAGTGACTTTTATAACACGGGAAAAGTACCTCACAGGTATACAATTCCCATCCCGCTCGCGGCTTATATTTTTCCCATCGCAGCCTTAAATCCTTTGTTTTCCAAAATGCGCCCCATCCCGCACAGGGCTTTCCTGCACGACTTCGCTTTTTCCCGCTGATCCAGACCTCCGATGATGACTTCCTCCGGCAAAATGTGCGTGTATGTTTTCCATTGCTCCAGTGCAAAATCGGGCTTATCTTGCCAAGGAGTTGTTCAGAGAAATTTCACAAAAATGCGAACGGGACACCACAAAAACACGAAAAATTACCAAAAGTTACAAATAAAGCCCAAAACTTAAAATAAGTTAAAATCCTTCTGGTATATAGGAATAATAACATATTCGCTCATAACGGAGTTAAAACGGAGCGCAAATAGCCTCGTACGGCTCAAAATAATTAAATACAAATTTCCCGCATACAAATCCGACGCATGTAATAAAACAATTTTGGGTATCCGGGTATTTGGCGAAAAGGGCTAATATGGCTCTTTAGGATTATCTTGGCGCAATACAGGAACTTTCAGGCAATAAAAACAACAAATGACCCACTATTTTAAAAGTACGAAATTTTTTCGAATTGGGTAGTCACAGATTTCGGGGTGAAATCTGAGTGACACCAGTTGGCTCCGTCTGTGGACATCTTTTTCTCTGTTAGAATGACACAAGGAAAAAGGTGAGATCCCAGCATCTCTGGTTTCGTATCTTGTCTTTTGGGCACGGGGTCAAGCAGACAAACACAACACAACACAACACCAAAACAAGACAAAACAAGGAAAAACAAACAAAGGGTTTTATTTATGTACATACAGGTTTCACCCTGCTTCTCATGTTCGGAACAGCTTCAAGTGTTGCCCATTGAAAGGCAACGGCAATTCAACTCCATCCTGATGAGCAAGAATGAAGCTTTCTGCTCCGGCGATCTTTTTGATCACAAAAGGCCCTTTCCATAGTGAATCGAACTTTCCATGCATGCCTTTTGTTTCTCTTCTTTTGTCCCATAGAAGGACCCAGTCATTAACTTCAAACTTTCTTTCCCTGGCATTTTTGTCGAAGATGACTTTCACCTTCCTCTGATGCTCTGTCAACCTATCTGCAACTTGAGTTTGCACTTCCCTCAATTCAGTCAGGTACATGATTCTTTTATCAATAGCATCCGTGAACGTGGAATCTTCCAGGGCTTTAGAAAGTCGTAGGGCAGGCAATTCCAAGGTGAGAGGCAGCTCTGTGTCTCTTCCATATAGCAGCTGAAATGGAGACATGCCTATCGCCTTCTTTGGTGTGATCCTATCGCCCATAATGCATCAAACAACTTTTATGCCAAGTCCTTTGATTTTCTCACATTACAAGCTCTTGCGATAGTTACCAAGTTCTTATTACTAGATTCACTTGACCATTCCTGTGGATAGTAGTTTGAGGAATGAACAAGTTCAATCCCATACGTGTAGCAGAATTCCACCAACTCCTCGAAGAAAGATTCGGAGCGTTGTGCCTTACGCTACAATTTTCTCGGGTACGCCAAACCTGACAATAATATTTTCTTTTATAAAATTGCACACTTCAGCGGAAGTGGCATTCTTCACAGGAATAGCTTCTACCCACTTACTAAAATAATCAGTAGCTGTTAGAATGTAATGATGACCGGCGCTGGAAGCCGGGTTAATCATTCCAATAAAATCCATACCCCACTGTTGGAAAGGTTCTTCAATCACAATGGGTTTTAGGGGTAATGCAGGCAATTTCACACGCCCAACAAAATGTTGGCATGCTTGACACTTAGCTACCCATTCTGCAGTATCTTGAAAAAGGGTGGGCCAGTAATACCTTGCTCTAAGGATCTTGTGCGCAGTGACTCGGGCTGAGAAATGACCACCGCAAGCCATGTCATGAAACTGTTGTAGTAGTTGATCCTGTTGAGCTTTATCCACGCATCTGAGAAATACACCATCAATTCCCCTTTTGTACAAACCATTATCCCAAAGCACAAAATCTTTTGACTTCAATTTAATAGTTCGTTTTCTTTCGGAAAGTCGATCCGGGCATTCTCCATACGTTAGAAAGTAAGCAATGTTCTTGTACCATTCCTCTACCCAGGATCTATAAACAAGATGCAGGTAAATCTTCATCTATTCCATCTACGATCTCGCAGTGCATCGATGCTTTAATTTCTGTCATTAGTTCACACAGACCTCTTCCTCGAACCAGCTTTGTTGGTTTAATATCCAAATCATATTCTTGAACTTTTGTCACCCACGTGCCTCTCAATAATCCTAACTCTTCATTTGAGTAAGGATAGATTTAACTGCAGTATCTGGAACCAAAACCACGGTGTGAGGAAAGAATATAATACCTGAATGCCTTGCATGCCTTCACTACTGCATATGCGTGCTTTTCCATTGGAGTGTATTTCAACTCATAGGCTTTAAGAGGCGTGCTCATGAAAGCAATAGGAGCTTCTGCGTCCTCTTGATTTTTCTGCATCAATATTGCTGACATAGTATGTTCGGAAGAATAACAATAAAGAATAAATTCTTTACTGAAGTCAGGTGAGACTAAGACTGGTGCTTTCTGACAGGGCCTCTTTGATTTTCTCGAAAGCTTCCTTCCCTTCGCTGCTCCACTTAAAATCTTGTGTCTTCTTCATCATATTTGAAATATGACGGGTTAGCTCAGCAAAGTCAGGAATGAATCTTCTGAGAAAATTCACTTTTCCAAAGAAAGAGTGAACTCCTTTTTTGGATGTGGGCAAAGGTAATGTCTGAATGGATTTGACACGCTCTGGATCTATTTTTGTTCCTTCTTTGGAAACAATGTGCCCAAGCAGCTTTCCTTCAGTTACAGCAAAGATAGATTTCTTAGGATTCAAAGAAATACCATGCTTGCGGCATTGTATGAAGACCTCTTCTAAGTTTGAAATATGTGTGCTTCTGTCTTTGGAAAAGACTGTCAAATCATCCAGGTACACAACTATGCTTATATCTTTGAGATGAGCAAAGGCTAGATCCATAGCTCTTTGAAATGTAGCACCAGCATTGATCAGGCCGAATGGCATCTTCTGGTATGCAAAGGTTCCCCAAGGTGTGATGAACGCTGTTTTGTATTGATCTTCTTCGGCAACCTTGACTTGATTGTAGCCTGAGAAGCCATCAAGCATGGAAAGCATCTCAGATCCAGTGACCACCTGCAGAGTGTGATCCATGATGGGGATAGGGTAGTTATCCTTCAATGAAGCTTGATTAAGGTTAAGAAATCCACGCACAACCTA